>WBNM01018721.1:0-114948 GCA_013399055.1 Ramphastos sulfuratus | reverse complement strand
GCTTTAGCAGGGGATTGGGCTGGGTGACATCCAGAAGTCCCTTCCAACCCCTACCATGCTGAGATTCAGTGAAACTCAGACCTCAGCTTCACAGAAAGTCACAGAATCATAGAATGGGAAGGTTGGAAGGGACCTCAAAGCTCATCCAATTCCAACCCCCTGCCATAGGCAGGGACACCTCCCACTAGCACAGGTCACTCAAGGCCTCATCCAACCTGGCCTTGAACACCTCCAGGGAGGGAGCAGCCACAGCCTCCCTGGGCAACCTGTGCCAGTGTCTCACCACCCTCACTGTCAAGAACTGCCTCCTAACATGCAGGCTAAATCTCCCGTCTGCCAGTTTAAACCCATTGCCCCTTGTCCTGTCATTGCAAGACCTTGTCAATAGTCAACTGGAGAGAGGTGAGAGGCCAGAGAAATTCCCTCTCTCTCCAGAATCCTACTTTAGGTTTTCCCTCATCTGAAAGTATCTACAAAGATGAAGATATTTAAATAAGCTCCCTGCAAAACCCACTGAATATTTAACACCAACACAGCTGCTTCTTTGCTACTTAAAAAAAAAACACCCAAAACCTAACTCATTTTTGTGCAGCAATCCTAAAATTAAAAGGAAATTAGCAATTCCTTGCTGAATTGGAGCAGTTTCTCTTCAGTCTTTTTCTATACTTAGGCACCTGATTATTTCCCCATGGCCAAAGCCTGCTCTCAGCACAGAATACATACAAGGATTGTATTTATTTTTATTTGATATCTAAAAAAACCAAACCAGCAGCAAAGATGAAGCAGCAGCATGGCTGGCAAGGATGGAAATCCTGCAGGTCGAAGTTCCCAACTTCATATTTACGACGGTTGTAGAGCTGTAATACACTCAGAGGAATAACAACACCACATAGGTTGGAAAGATTATTTGTTTAAAAGCAAAATGAAGAGCTCCTTTGTGTGCCAAGTGAAATATTTTCAAGGCAGGAGGCACAGAAAATAGCTCCCAGTGCCTATATTCAATCACAGGCAAGTTTCACCTCCTCAGAAGCCCCTTGGATTACTACATCTTCTGTTTCTACTCTTGTTCCTCCTGAGGTGGAAAATGAATAGATGACAGCCTAAGAGGCTCAAAGAATATAGAACAAAAGCTGCTAGAGAAATGTGTTGCTTATTAACCATTCCTGCATTTCCCTATAGAAAAAGAGGAAGGAAAAAAAAAAAAAGCAGCACCTGATCCTTCTAAGAGGATGTCTTTGTGATGAGAAGAAAGCTGGGGAGGGACTCTTTAGGCTGTCAGGTAGGGATAGGACTGGGGGGGAACGGAACAAAGCTGGAAATGGGGAGAGTCAGCCTGGAGGTTAGGAAGAAGTTATTCAGCTTGAGGGTGGTGAGAGCCTGGCAGGGGTTGCCCAGGGAGGTGGTGGAAGCCTCATCCCTGGAGACGTTTTAGGCCAGGCTGGCTGAGGCTGTGGCCAGCCTGAGCTGGTGTGAGGTGTCCCTACCCATGGCAGGAGGGTTGGAGCTGGATGCAGGGAGCATGGTGCTCCCTTCCAGCCCTGAATCACAGAATCCTACCATCAGTCAATGATGCATTTTGCAGTGAACACACTCTGCTAGCACCCTTGGGAAAGGGTTTGCAGTGCAGGCTGGAGCTGCTGCCCTGCTGCAACCCACTCCAACTAGCCAAAGAGAGCAAACTTGGGCTGCACACAGCTGGGTCAGTGGAAGAAGAGGACTGAAGGCAAACCAGATGGCGTCAGCAGTTCTGCCATGCCAGATGAGAGAACAATATAAGCATGGGTGGGAAAGACACTTGTCCTGCAAGGCCAAGGACCTTGTCACTATGGCACATGTCACCCCACAGCAACTCAGGCAGGCAAGGCTCAAACACTCATCTAATTACATGACAAAAGGGATCAGAGGGGTCTGCTGCTGTGGGCATCTTCTCAGTGCCCAGCAACAGCCACAGCTGGAGGACTGAGGCCAGGTCTGGGTTCCCCAGTGCAAGAGAGACAGAAAACTGCTGGAGAAATGCTGAGGGGCTTGGAGCAGTTCTGGGAGCAGCAAAGACTGAGAGCCCTGGGGCTGAGAGCCTGCAGAAGAGCAGCCCCAGAGAGCAGCTGAGCAATGCTCAGCAAGACACAAAGGAGCTGTGGGGGGCAAGAGGCTGGGGCCAGGCTCTGCTCAGTGCTGCCCAGGGACAGCACAAGGGGCAGTGGGCACAGACTGGAACCCAGGAGGCTCCATGTGAGCAGGAGGAGAAAGTTGTTTGTTGTGAGGGTGCTGGAGGCCTGGAGCAGGCTGCCCAGAGAGGCTGTGGAGTGTCCTTGTGTGCAGAGCTTCCCAGGCCAGCTGGGCACTGTGCTGCTGGACAAGCTGTTGTGGGTGCCCTGCTTTGGCAGGGGGGTTGGACTGACTGATCTCCAGAGATCCTTTCCAACCCCACCATGCTCTGGGCCTGTGTTTGTTACCTCCCTCCTGCATGCTGCAGCTTACCTGTTTCAAGGGCTTTCAATGTTTTTTTTTTCTTCTCCAAGCCCAAAGCAGGAGGAAATTCATGCTTGCAACCATCATTTAAACCCAGAGCCTGCATGGTTTAGGATCTAAATATATTTTAATTTTCATGTTAAAATAACCACCCTCAATTTGTATCTGCAAGACATGAGGGTAACCACCCTCTTGTCATTGTACTCATTTGTGCAGCCCTACCAATGGAAATCACTGCTGCATTCTTTTTGAGCTCTCCCAGCACAGGAAACACTCTAATTGTTATTAGCTTACAGTTGCTGCATCCAGCCAAAGGGAGAAGCCTCCAACAGGGATTTCAGAGGGGAAAATTCTATACTGAGCACTGGACACCAATCAGCAGTGCCCACTAAAGCAACAGCAGTCATTAGAGGGACATTAATTAAAAGGCAATACCCTTTTAACCACATAAATTAGCATTTTGACTGCACACAGGCTTGCTAGGAACTGTACAATAAGCATCACAGCAGCTGAGCCAGCAATGTGTCCTCCTGGCCAAGAAGGCCAATGGGCTCCTGGAGTGCATTAAAAGCATGGCCAGCAGGTCCAGGGAGGTTCTCCTCCCCTCTACTCTGCCCTGGGGAGGCCAGATAGAATGCTTTGTGTTGGAAGGGACCTCCCAAGGTCATCTAGAGAGATATGTGAATGCTCTAGGCAGACTTCAGAGCAGCCTTGAGATTGGATGTGAGGAACAAGTTCCGCACCAGGAGGCTGCTGGAACACTGCAGCAGGTTGCCCAGGGAGGAAGTTGAGGTCCCATCCATGGAGATACACAGGTCAGGCTGTCAGCAACCTGCTCTAGTGCAGCATATCCCTGTTGACTGCAGGGGGGTTGGACTGGATGCCCTTTAGGAGGTCTCTTCCAGCCCAAACCATTCTAGGATTCTAGACACACTGGAATTTCCAGTGGCTTTCAGGCTCTCCTTCAGCAAGGAACAAGCAGCCTAACTTTATTCCAACAGAGAACAGGAAGCACACACAGGGAAATGATCTCTGGAGGCTCAGAACCCTCTCACATGCCACAGTAAGTGAAGAACCAAAGCACAGAACACTCCAAGCAAACAGCCTCCAAAGCCTCAAGACCACAAGAGTAAGGAAGTGGCCCCCAGACCACCAAAAGCCTAACAGGATTGCTGCACCTTTAAGTAAACATCTTAGGTAGCAAAGAGTTGAGAGCACCCCAGTGTTTGTTTTATTTCTACATGTAACCTCTTTGGTCTCCTTCAGAAAGAAAACTGCTACTCCAGAAGAGAGAAATATTTAGACACTGGATACACAGGCAGCTCCAAAGGGAAACATTTGCAGCAGAGACTAGATTTGGGTTTCAGTCTCTGGGAGCAGCACTGCAGAGTGAAGATGCCTCAGGATAAGAGGAAGCCAAAAGGGACAGCAGCTCAAACAAAGGAAGGAACACTGAGGTAGTTAACTAAGACATATCCCATTTGACATCTAGGGTTAAAGAATGGCAGAAAGCTGGCAGCCTCCTTGGCACTGAGGTGTGGCACAGTGATGGGTAAGGAATCCCTGCATGGCTGACACTCAAGGACAGAAATCACATTGGAGTTGCCTGAAAGAAAGCTGCAATGACAGAGGGATTGTGTCAGGCATCTCTGAAAGCATTAAGGAACAGATCTCATTTATAGACACAGACCAAGAGAACCTGCTTCAGGATCCTTCAGAAGTCAGAGCATCATGAAAGCTCCTGGCTAGTAACAAATAGAAGCCATTAACCCCCCCCCACTAACCCTGAGAAGGGCAAAGAATCACCAAATTGGTCCAGTTGGAACAGACTTTTAAGATCACTCAGTTCAACCCTGAGAGAAAAGCACCCCAGAGAAGAGTCCACAACTGCACAGATCCATTTGAGGTACCCCAGGCACTGGTGCCAGTGAGTGGTTTTTCTGTCTGAGCTCATCTCTGTCTCTGGTCCAGCACAAGAAGAAACCCTGGCCTAGAGGCAAGCCTTGCCAACAGCTAAGTTGGAAGGCCAAGCCCTTAACTGCCCTCCCCCACCAAGCCCCACACGAGGAAGTACAAATACCTACAAAGGGAATTGAGCAAATCAGAATTGCAGAAGCATTTTTAAGTCAAGTGGTAGGACTTCAGCCTTTGTCCCAGCCCTGAGAGCTGCACTCTGACCACCAGACACCAGCTCCTCTCTCTCCTTTCATGGTTCCCATGGCAGATCTCCCTGCCAGGCACCACAACACAACTCTCAGAACATCAGCCCTGGAGCACTCTTCCTGGACATGTTTAGGGCTTCCGAGTCCAGCAGTTTTCACTCTGTTAGTACACCCAAGGTGTATTCACCTGCTGGCCACATTTCACTTGGTCTTGACTACCCACCCCTTGGATTTCATTTCCACTTCACCTCTTCACTTGTTGCTCCTCTGTTGGAATCAAGCTCCTGCTCCAGAAGGGTGTGGAAGCAGGGGACAGGCAGCAGGGAATGGCTCTGGCAGGCCAAGCACAGGAAGCACAAGAAAGATCAAATTTCAAACACCCTCTGCATCCATGTGGAGCAGAGTGGAAAGAATACAGCAGTG
This sequence comes from Ramphastos sulfuratus, assembly GCA_013399055.1. Classification (NCBI taxonomy): domain Eukaryota; kingdom Metazoa; phylum Chordata; class Aves; order Piciformes; family Ramphastidae; genus Ramphastos; species Ramphastos sulfuratus. The sequence goes on along the minus strand of WBNM01018721.1, from coordinate 109,894 downwards.
CTGCTGGAGCTGACACGAGTGAAGGGCAGAAGAAAAGTTGTTTCTATTTAAGAAAGCTTTGGCTGCTGCAACCAAACAGGGCAGCACAGCATCGCCCAAAAACAAAAGGCAATTTTCTCAGCTGCTCAATAAAGTAACTCAGTTTTCAGCTTCTAAATGCATTTGGCTTGCAGCAGACCCACGCTGCCAAAACCTAAGATACAGGCAAGTTAAATAAATATTTGCTCTTATTATTGAAGCCCAGGTTGGAGGAACTGAAGAGATAATAAAATTGAATTTAGTGCTTTAATTTCTCTCAGGCTAATGAAGTGCTTGGGATGCCTTGCCTGGAATGCTCCTTTGTTTCTTTCCCTCTGCACCCAGTGCTGTCTTCCCAAGCTCTGGGCACACAGCACAACTGCCACAGGCTCTGGGGAGGGGGGGGCAGACCTCCCTCTGCTCATCCCTCCCTCTGCAAGGCAGAATTAACTATGCCTACTCCATTCCTGACATACCTCCTGACGTCACCTATGCCAGCACTCCACTATTTCTGTATCTAACCTATTTATTTTTCCAGTGTAAGCCCAATTACTTCTCTCCCTCTCCTGAGCATGCAGAGCAGAGCCTCTCCTCCCTCTCCCAGCAGTATTTGCAGGCTCCTCAGGCTCTACCCCATAGCCAGGATGCAAAAGTAACAGGTCTTGCTTTTGACCATTACCACCCTCTGGATTTTCTGTAGCTGGCTCCTATCTTTCTGGACAGATGAGATCCTTCACTTTGGCCTCTGCCAGGAAGCAAAATAGGAAAGAAAAAAAATTAATAATTGCTATGCCTTTTGGCAAGGTTTCTTTTTCTATACTCCCAAGCAGCAACTGTAGTTACAGCACAGCACTGACTCCTGCTCAAGCTGACTCCTGCAATCCCTGCACCCTTCCAGGGAAGCAGAGTGTTTTGAACAGGATCTTTCAAGGTCATCCAGTCCAACCCTCACCCTGCACTCAGCAGGCACACCTGCAGCTAGGGCAGGTTGCTCAGAGCCCCAAATGACCTGACCTGCAATGGTTCCAAGGATGGGGCAGCTCCCAGCCCTCTGGGCAGCCTGGGCCAGGGCCTTACCACCCTCATCATGAAGAATTTCTTCCTTCTCTCTAGTCTGAATCTCCTGATTTTAGTTTAAACCACTATCCCATGCCCCTTCCTGCTGCACTGCTGTGTGTGCCCATCCTCCTCCTCTTCCCTGGATGCAGTCACTCACATGTCCCCATTGAACTGCAATCATATTTCTCAGGTTGTTTCTTCAGTTCTCAAGGTAACTCTGAGTGACTTCCCAAGTCCTTGTCCTCTCTGTGGAGCCTGGAGAGCACAGCCAGCTGCAAAGACCCCCACTACCAGTGTTACCCTGGCAGCAGCAGACAGTGCCCATCAAGCTTGTGCTGTCACACAGGTGTCCAGGTGCAGTAAACTGGCTGTGGATGGACTCCAGCAGCACTACCTGGAGAACTTAGCAAAGCGAAATGCCAAACCCCCAGACCTGCCTCAATTACAGGACCCAGCACCCTGGTGTTGAGTGGAACAGAGTCAGGCTGCTGAGCTGTGCTGCACCCCCAGGAGAGCAGCACACAGCACCAGTGTCCACATCTGGTTTGAGCCTGAATGCCTGATTCTTTGCTTTCTCTTCCTAAGCTTGGCTTCAGTTTTTCACCTCACTTACTGAGGCCCTCTCCCTCTCACTACTTTAAACAGTCACCATCCTCTTGGCAGGGGACCAGAGATGTTCTTCCTGAACCTTTTCAAATGATGCTTCTCAATCTGACCAAGTTCTCTCTGTCGCTGTACTGCACTCCCCTCGCAGGAACAGAGCACAGAAGGCACCAACAAATCATGCAGCTAATGAAAGTTTGGCCCTGTCCTCCAGAACACAGTCTCAAGATCACTCTTTGGCTGTCACTTTAAGAAGCAGTTGATGCTGAGAAGGTATCTATACACAGAATGGCTTGGGAGGGACCCCTCAAAGCTCATCCAGCCCCAACCCCCTTGCCATAGGCAGTGACACCTCACACCAGCCCAGGTTGCTCAAGACCTCATCCAGCCTGGCCTTGAACACCTCCAGGTAGGAGGCATCCACAACCTCCCTGGGTAACCTGTGCCAGTGTCTCCCCACTCTCAGTCTCCAGAATTTCTTAGTGATCTCCAGCTGATCTCTCCTCTTCCAGCTTCAATGCATTCCCTCATCCTATCACTGCAGGCCCTTGCAGAAATGGTTTGCCTCTGCTCAAACTGCCTGCAGCAGCACACCAGCCTGTTAGCAGCAGGGAATGAAACACTCCAAGCCTTTCTCAAAACATTGCAGCTGAAGAACACTGAAGAGTTAAGCCAGGCCAGCACTGCTGACTGGAGTTGAATCTATAGCTTTGGAGATCAGAAATGAAAGTGGAAAGCAGTCCCTAAAGCAGCCCTGTCCAAGAAGGGCTTGAAGAGCTCTGCTTGACCAAATAAGGCAAGTGGGAGCTGGGAGCCAAAGCAGCAAGGCCAGGCTGGATCAGGACAGCCAGACAGGATCAGAACAGCCAGACAGCCGGAGGAGAGACGTGGAGAAGGCAGCTCCACCAGACCGGATTGCCAAGGGGAAGGACAAACGTTCAGCGGCCACGAGCGGAAGCAGAGCCTGCCAGCGGAGGCCTGGAGGCATTCCTGCAGCCAGCAGCAGCCACAGCTCCTTCCTAACGGGGTTTGTTTAACTCAAAGCACTGCTGTCATCCTGAACAGGCAGCAGAATCACCACGCATGCTGTCTGCAAAGGGATGCCCACGGGGCACTCACCACCTGAAGTGCCTGGAACCGCAGCGCCAGCAGCACAGAACCCTGAATGCCAAACCACAGAATCCCAGCACTGGGGGGAGCAGGGGGGGCTGCAAAGGACCTCTGGAGATCATGGAGTCACAGATGCTAAGGGTTGGGAGGGACCTCTGGAGATTATGGAATAGTAGGAACTGGGAGAGATCTCTAGAAATCACAGAATGGTAGGGGTTGGAAGAGACCTCTAGAGATCAAGTCCAGCCACCCCTGCCAGTGACAGACATCCACTGACACCACAGTAAGAACATGCAAGATATGCACTGGAGGACTTCCCAGCCCTACCTCACAAGAGCTACACCAGCCCAAGCAGGAGCTATCTGCCTCAGGCTCTCAGGTGCTCCACTTGTGCAGTCCTTGGCTTTCTATTTGCAGTCCCTCTTTGAAACAGTCACAGCAGCATCCCACCACGGCCAAGCAGAGTCCAGCTGCGTGCTCTGCCCTGCATCCAGTCTGCCTCCTTACCCCATTCACCCTCCAGAACACATCTGCCAGCCATGCATGTCAAAGCCTAGTCATTGTTGCCTCCTCACAGTGTGTCAATCAGATTCACATCAGAGCCCTCTCCTGCCAGCTGCCAGAGGATGAGCAGAGCTGTACATCAGTGTGGCATCTGACTGGCACAGCTCAGAGGTCTTCACAGCAATGCATCAGCAACTGAAAAACGGGAAGATGTGATGATGAACCTTTACCCAGCTGCTACCACAGCACAGGTGAAGAGCTTTCCTCACACTCAGACTCATGCATTCTCACAGTCTTCAGCTGGTCCTTGTGACAAAACTCTAAGGAAGTGCTCAGGCCACCAGCATCCTGCCCTGGATCAGTGACAGTGTGGCCAGCAGGAGCAGGGCACTGATTGTCTCCCTGTACGCAGCACTGGCAAGGTCACACCTATAATATTCAGTTCAGTTTCGGGTCTCTCACTCCCAGAAGGACATGGAGGGGCTGGAGCAGGTCCAGAGAAGGGCAAAGCAGCTGGGGAAGGGTCTGGAGAGCAGGGCTGGGGAGGAGCAGCTGAGGGAGCTGGGGGTGTGCAGCCTGCAGAAGAGGAGGCTGAGAGCATTGCACTAACTTCTCTATGACTCTCTGAAGGGAGGTTGAAGCCAAGGGGGGGGCTCAGCTTGTTCTCCCAGTGAACAAACCACAAGATAAGAGGAAACGGCCTCAAGTTGCCAAAGGCAGGTTTAGGTTGGACATGAGCAGCAATGCTGTCCCCAGGGGCTTTGTCAAGCCCTGGAACAGGCTGCCCAGGGCAGTGGAGGAGTCTCCATCTCCAGAGGGCTTTAACAGCCATGGCGCTGAGGGACATGGTTTGGTGGCTGGACTCAGTCAGGAAGATCTCTTCCAATCAAAACAGCTCTGTGATCCTGTGGCTACAAGAATGTCCCAAGGCATCTGCATTGCCAAGGGAAGCACCAAAGAAGAGTGTTACCATCTCACCCTGAATGCATGACCACTGCCACCACCACATAGATCCCTACCTGTGTCTCTGGAGAGAAGTGGTGCTGCATCCATGTGAACAGTTCCCTTCTCCATCCAGAACAGTAATTAGGTACATTAAATGTTGTAAATCAGCCTTCAAGCTGCCTTACTGACAGCAGGCTAACAAACCCATCAGTGCAGGAGAAAGCCAGACTCCAGTGATGGATGGGCTGGGGACAGCTAGTAAATAACACCAGCTGCATGGCTGTCTGCACACATCCTACACTCAGATCCACACAGAGCCAGCAGAGACAGCCCTCAGCACCAGGAATGCCACCTTTGTCAGAAGCCTCAGAGCAGCAACAGCCTTGGCTGCACTGAAATCCTCTTGATACACAATCACACAATGGTTTGGATTGGGAGTGACCTCCTAAAGGGCATCCAACTCCAAACCCTGCACTCAGCAGAGACATCCTGCACTAGAGCAGATTGCTCACAGCCTTCTCAAGCCTGACCTTGACTATCTTTAGGGATGGGATCTCAACCCCCTCCCTGGGCAACCTGCTGCAATGTTCCAGCAGCCTCCTGGTGCAGAACTTGTTCCTCACATCCAATCTCAATCTGCTCTGCTCTCATTTCAAACCACTGCCCTTGTCCTGTCCCTGCAGGCCCTTGCAAACAGTCCCTCTGCAGCCTGCTTGCAGCCCCTCTCAGGTACTGAAGGTGCTATTAGGTCTCCTCAGAGCCTGCTCCTCTCCCTTCCTTGATTTATTTCAACCACTTTTGTCTTCTTCTCCACTTGAGTCATAATTGTATGGAAGCTGTTATCTGGCTGTGTCAGGTGACCCAGTCTCCCTTCCAGATCTACATCAGGTTAATGACCCATATTTAATTATCTAGTTTCAGATGATTTCTCCTTTCCTACACAGGATTCAATGTCCAGAAATGGCGTAAGTAAAACAAACAAAACAAAAACAATCCCACCAATTACACTCATAGAATCAGAGACTCAGAGAATGGGTTGGAAGGAACCTTAAAGATCATCCAGTTGCAACCCCCCTGCCATGGAGGGACACCTCCCACCAGCCCAGCTTGATCAAGACCTCACCCAACCTGTCCTTGAACACCTCCAGGGAGGGAGTAGCCAATTGTACCCAATAGCTTTGATAATAATTGATTTGCAGCTCTTGGTCTGCAAGAGAAACAAAGCCACAGTGCAGCAGATGGAATCCTTTGTTAGGGTGAGGCTGAGTCAGCCTTAATGGCAGCTCAGAGTCAATGCAGCCTCTCTCCAATTTGGTGCCACAGCCCAAAAACCACTTCAGAGGCAGGAGCTAACCCCCACTGGCTCCACAGATGTGATGGAGTGGTTTGAAAACCACTCCAGGTCCCCCTTCTCACTGTCAATTTAGCAGGCCCTCCCAGCAGGGGTGACACCTGAACTGTGTCACTTCACCTGCTGTGGTGCCCATTGCTGGGTTCAGCCATTGCCAAGCAGCCCTTGGCACTCACAGCCACGGGGGCACTCAATGCTCCATCCCATGCCAGCTCTCCCAGGCAGGAGGTCTGACAAAAGGCTTGCCTGGATTTATGACTTCAGGGGGAAACTGCAGCGCTAAAAGGCAGCACTCAACTGTTCCTCATCTGCAGACCCCAGGGACAATTCTTCCCCACAGTAATTTTGATATTTTGTAAAGCAGCAGCACATTAACCTCCTGAACAGACAGGAGTTATGACAGATGGACTGCAAGGACTCATCTGAGAGATGCTCAAACCCAGAATTCTGCCAAGGAGATCAGAAACTGAAACAAGCCCAGAGGAGGGCACAAAGATGCTCCCAGGGCTGGAGCAGCTCTGCTGTGAGCACAGGCTGAGAGAGCTGGGGGGGGGCAGCCTGCAGAGGAGAAGGCTCCAGGGGGACCTGAGAGCTGCTGCCAGTGCCTGAAGGGATCCTGCAGGAAGGTGGCAGAGGGACTTGTGCTGAGGGTATCTGAGACAGGCCAAGGGGCAATGGTTTGGAGCTGAGGCAGAGCAGGGTTAGGCTGGAGCTGAGGAAGAAGTTGTGCAGTGTGAGGGGGATGAGAGTGGCACAGGCTGCCCAGGGCGGCTGTGGCTGCCTCCTGCCTGGGGGGATTCAAGGCCAGGTTGAATGAAACCTTGAGCAGCTGAGTCTGGCTGAGAGGTGTCCCTGGGCATGGGGAGGAGGTCGCAGGAGATGATCTCCAAGGTCCCTTCCAGCCTGAGCCTTTCTAGGATACTACAAAATAAAGATCATCTCAGCAAGTGGTATATGAAACCCAGACACTGATGCTATCCAAAGGCTGCCATGGAAGGTGCCAACTGCACTGATTAAATATCTGTGTCCCATTCAAAGCTAAGTGGTACAGGCAGAACAAAATGCCACTCAAGCCACCTGAGGATATGGACACTGCACAAAACCACCACCTAAGTGATAAAGAGGTGAAAAGCTAAGGATTTCCTGATGTAATTTCCTGAGCTTTTAGATCTGGATGACCACCTGGGATTTGCCTGCCTGGCTTTCAATTTTACTTACTGACAGTGCTTTACATGTACTTGGCTGCCACATCTCTGGGTTTTGAAAGATGAACTTGGAGATGCCAAGCACATCTCCTCTGCCCTTTGACAAACATCCTGACAGCCTGCTGCTCCTCCTGCCAAACTGGACATGTTCAGCCACAAATCCACTGTCCTCTTACAAGGATCAGGATAACATGTTAAGTTAAATGAACTTGGGGTTGTTCAGCCTGGAGAAGAGAAGGCTCCTGGTGGGCTTGCAGTGCTTCAAGGGGCTGAGCAGAAAGCTGGGGACAGATTTTCAAGCAGGGCCTGTGGTGACAGGACAAGGGGTGATGGTTTGAACTACAAGAAGGAGATTTAGAGTGGAGAGAAAGAAGAAATTACTGACACAGAGTGGTGAGAGTCTGGTCTAGGGAGGTGAGAAGCATTCCAGGTCAGGTTGCCTGGGGCTCTGAGCTCCAGTTGCAGATGTCCATGCTGACTGCACAGGGAGATTGGACTGGATGAGCTTTAGAGGCTCCTTCCAACCTAAAGCATTCTGCGATTCAACTTGAAGAAAGAAGGATTATGAGACTTGGCCAGAAGATTTTTGGCAGATAGGAGCTCTTCAGCAGTCAATTGTATTTCCATGATCTTCCACTGTTACAGAAACAAAGGACTCTTATAGACCCTAAGTGGTCATTAGTGCCTTGCATCCTCCTCTGGTGTGGCAGCACTGAAGCACTTCCACTTAGTAGCTTTTCCCTCTTGGTCATTCAGACATCTCTGAAAGCTTTTATAAGGTGAAGCCATTCAAAATATGGTTAAAAAACATTACAGAGATTCAATAAAGAGAAACAGATGAGCTGCTCAAGAAAGACACTGAAGAATTGTGTGCACAGCAGCAAGTTTCTGAGCCAGAAAGGGAAATGCTCATAGAACAGCTTGGAAGGGACCTTAAAGCTCATCCAGTGCCAACCCCCTGCCATGAGGAGGGACCTTAAAGCTCATCCAGTGCCAACCCCCTATTGTGGGGATGGAAAGGACCTTAAAGCTCATCCAGTTCCATCCCCCTGCCATGGGAAGGGACCTTAAAGCTCATCCAACCCCCTGCCATGGGCAGGGACACCTCCCACCAGCCCAGGTTGCTCAAGGCCTCACCCAACCTGGCCCTGAACGCTCCCAAGGAGGGGACATCCACAGCCATCCACAGCCTGTGCCAGTGTCTGCCAACTCTCACTGTCAAGCCCCACCTTGGCTGTTGAGGTTGGAAGGACGATGGGGAGGTCACAGCACACAACCCACCAGAGTCAGGAGAGGTAGCAGAATTTCTGCACTCCATGCCTGAACTTGCAGTACTACAGAACACAGCCAAGCACAATTTTAAGGCACACCACCTCCACTCCTTCACAGCAATGTGTCTTGAAGGTTGTCACCAGGCAGCCCACGGGCGGGGACAGCAGTGACCGCTGCAGCCGCCAAGCTCCCAGCCCTCACCGGAGAGCCGCTCGGGGAATGCTAATGAAGTTCAGCATCAGCACCAAGCTTCTTCCTGAGAACAAGTTTTGCTTGTCAAACATCCCCAGTACTGAGCTTCTGCTAATAAATACATTCAAATAACTGCTGAGGAGAAGCCCTAGGCCATATGCTTGCTAGGGATATAAATCAACTTCTTATGTGACTAAAAATACTTTAACCGAGGCTGCTGATGGACTCCACTGAGATGCAGAATCCTAGAAAGGCTCAGGCTGGAAGGGACCTCAGGGATCATCTACTCCAACCTCCTCACCATGGCCAGGGACACCTCTCCAACAGATTTCACTGCTGAAGGCTTCATCCAGCCTAACCTTGAACACCCCCAGGCAGGAGGCAGCCACAGCCTCCCTGGGCAGCCTGTGCCAGACTCTCACCACCCTCACACTGCACAACTTCTTCCTCAGCTCCAGCCTAACCCTGCTCTGCTTCAGCTCCAAACCATTGCCCCTTGGCCTGTCTCAGACCCCCTCAGCACAAGTCCCTCTGCAGCCTTCCTGCAGGATCCCTTCAGGCACTGGCAGGCAGCTCTAAGGTCCCCCTGGTGCCTTCTCCTCTGCAGGTTGCACCCCCCCAGCTCCCTCAGCCTGTGCTCACAGCAGAGCTGCGCCAGCCCTTGGAGCATCTTTATGCCCTCCTCTGGACTCTCTCCAGCAGCTCTGTGTCCTTCTGATGCTGGGGGACAGCAGCACTGGGTGCAGGATTGGAGGTGAGGTCTCAGCAGAGCAGAGCCAAGGGGCACAATCCTCTCTCTTGCTCTGTTGCCCACACTCCTCTGGCTGCAGCCCAGGATACAACTTGACTTGGGGGCTGCACATAGCAAGGATGGATCCTTCAATTTAGCAACAGAAGACACTTTTGCTCTACCCTCATGAAATCCAATGAAAAAAAATTATCCCTGCACTCTCCACTTTTTAAGGTCTAGTAACTGATTTATGATGAAACTTCTCATAAATCATTGGAAAGTAGTAACAAAACTGGGGAAAAAATGATGGCCACACTGACAGGTGTCTGGCATGTAGAAAGATCATTGCATCACATCCCACCATCTTCCTTCATCTCTTGGTACTCAGGATTTCCACTTTAAGGCACAGTAGAGGCTGAGAACCACTTCTCAAACCTGTTCTCAGGCATCCTCACAACTAAACACTATATTCATTTACAAGAAGGTAACATGAACAGGTCCTTTACCTCTTCCTTCTCATTGCAAGGGCTTGTAACGACAGGAGGAAGAGGACTGGGTTTAAGCTGGCAGAGGGGAGATTGAAACTGGATGCAAGGAAGAAGTTCTTGACAGTGAGGGTAGTGAGACAATGGCACAGGATGCCCAGGGAGGTTGTGGAGCACAGAAGCACAGAATGTGATCACAATGATTCTGTGCTCCACAATCTTCATGGAGATATTCAAGGCCAGGCTGGATGAGGCCTTGAATGACCTGTTCTAGTAGGAGGAACTGGATGAGCTTTGAGGCCCCTTCCAGCCTAAACCATTCTATGATTCCTGAGCATTGCTCAGCTGCCCTCTGGGGTTGCTCTTGTGCAGGTTCTCAGCCTTTGCTCCTCACAGAGCTGCTCCAGGCCCCTCAGCATCTTCAGGACTCTCCACTGAACTTGCTCCAGTAGTTCCTTGTCTCTCTTGAAATGGAGAACCCAGACCTGGACCATTAACTCTGTAACCTCTTCCCTTCCAAGCCCATTTCCTCTCTTCAGACTCATCCTTCCCCACTGTCTTCAAAACTCTTCCATAACCAAAGCATCCAACAGCAAGAAGTTCCCAGGACTGTTTGCAAGAGCAGGCTTGATGCATTCTCCTCCCCCAGCCTTCCTCCCAGTGTGGCCCTAAAGCAGCTGGTTGCTGCCTACTCCCACCCCACGCTCTCCTCCATGGCAACACTTGTGTGTGCCACAGGGGAATACACAGAAAGCAGAAGGGGAGATGATTCCTGTGTCCTCACTTGTAGCACCAGCAGGCTGCTGGCAGTCAGGAACCAGTGCAAAGCAAGATAGCCACTTCAGCAGTTCAGGTGGGTTCCATCAGGAGGTTGGACCTAGCTCCACCTCACCCTCAACAGCCCAACCTGCCAGCTGCTTGTTCCCCACACAGGATGCTGCCTGAGGCAGCTCAATCCCAGGCTATTCAAGTTGTTCTCCTGCAGGTCACTGCAGCTTATGGAAGGGTTGTTCCATTAAAGAGCTTTTCTTCATCACTGCAAGTGTCTGGGTGCACAGAATGGGTTGGGCTGGAAGGGACCTGAAGGATCATCCAATTCCAACCCCCACGCCACAGGCAGAGGCACATGGACAGCTTGCACACGCCCAGCGTGCTCAAGGCCTCATCCAACCTGGCCTTGAACACCTCCAGGGAAGAGGCATCCACAGCCTCCCTGGGCAACCTGTGCCAGTGTTTTCAAGATGGTTAAAGGTGCTCTTACCACTCTCAAGCTCGTGTCCACTCAATAAGGATAGGAAGAGATGTCACAGCTCTATCACGTCAACCACCAGATTCCATCCCTCCTGTACAATCTGCTAGTTCTGATTGATGTGTATTGACAAAGTTTTGCTCAAAACTTCTCTTTGGTGTGTTCAGAAACCTCTCTCCCCAAGAACCCAAGGGCTTCTGAAAAGCTCTGTCCATCATCAGCTCTCTCCACACCACCCGTACCACTTCCAAGTAAAGAGCAGGAGGAAAGGAAGCACAAGGCAGGTCTTGTCCTCAAGATGACTCATGGGATGGTTTGGGTTGGGATCACCTTTAAGATCATCTAGTTCTAAACCTCTTGCCATGGACAGAGACACTTTCCACTAGACCACGTTGCTCAAGGCCTGACTCAGCCTGGGTGGGGGCATCCACAACCTCCCTGGGCAACCTGTTCCAGCATCTCCTGACGCTCACTGATCAATCATTTCTTCATCTCCAGTCTAAATCTACTTTCCTTTAGCTTCCAACCCATTTCCTCCTATCCTCTCCCTACAAGTTGAATTGCTTCAATCCAAAAATCATCCAATGAACACTTTCAACCCTTAAGAAGAGATCTCACCTAGGATGAGATCCCAAGTCCCACTGCCAGCACTGTCTCTGGAGAGTCACTTCCAAATGTAGCACAAAAGCCCTAAATAAACTTTTTTATGTGTCTTGGCAAAACAACAAACACGTATGAACAAACAATTCTCCTTCCCACTTCCCCACATCAGGCTACCTTGCCTTTAGGCTTTAAAAACCTGAAATATTTCAGGGATGCTTAAACTTAGCCCAGTGCAAAAGCTACTTCCAATGAAGTACCCTCCAATGAAAACCATCTTTGGAGGTGGCAGAGAAATAATCTTAGGGCTTCCAACACGAGCCACATGGTAACTGAAGAGATATTCAAAGTAGCTGAGTCACTCTGGGTTTCTGAAAGGAGCCTTTAACCAGGAGGTGGAGGAAGGAACAGTAACTGACAGGCACTTCAGAAACTCTGAAGGCTAAAAGTTTACATTGCAAAGTTCAGGAGTTTAAGGCTGCAACTCCTTTGCCTGACACTTCTCCCCCCCCTTCCCTTTTCTCTGGTATTTTTTGAGCACTTAGCCCCCAACACAATCTACTCACTTCAATCCTGTCGCAGCTCTAAGCTAAACCTTGCAGCAGTATCACACTGCTCTTCAAAGGATACTCTCAGAGGATCCTCTAGGCTGGAAGATCATTGAGTCCAACCACCAAGCTGGCACTGCCCAGGCCACCACAAAACCATGCCCCTGAGTGCCAGGCCTACAGGTCTCTTAAATCCCTCCAGGGATGGTGACTCCATCTCTGCCCTGGGCAGCCTGTTCAGGCCTTGGCCACTCTTCTAGCCACAGAATTGTTCTCATGCCCAACCTAGACCTCCCCTGGTGCAACTTAAAAAACACAGAATGAATCACAGGCTGGAAGGGACCATCAAAGGTCATCTTGTCTAACCCCCCTGCAATCAGCAGGGACACCTCCAACTAGATCAGAGACCATGGTTTGGGGTTAGAGAGTGGTGGATTTACACAGGATGCTAGGAACAAGTTCTGCATCATGAGGGTGGTGGAACACTGCAACAGGTTGCCCAGGGAGGTGGTTGAGGTCCCATCCCTGGAGATACTGAGTGTCAGGCTGGACACCATGAATCTGTCAATCTCTGCCCATGTTGACTGCAGGAGAAGGTGGACTGGATGCCCTTTGCAGGTCCCTTCCAGCCCAAACCGTTCCCTGATTTCAGGACTTCATTTCCAGATCCTGTTCAATAAAAAATTCTTGGAGAAGCTGGAAGAATAAAATCTTTTCTCCTCCTTCATTCTGAGCACTGAGTTACAAATTCCCTATCTCCCCAAAGGTCTCACCCCTTTCCCTGCTCCTATCCCCTCTCTCCTTATCTCTTCTGCTTCCCATCTAATGGATGCTTAGCTTGGGGTGAAACAGCAGCACAAGCCCATCGGAGCACCTCTCTGGAAACAGACTGAAACGACTTTAGCCTCAGGGTTTCTTCTCAACCCAGCATTTCAGGCAGGCAAAGCACCAATTACATTTGTTCCCTTTGTGGCTTTTTCTGCCTTCAAGGTCTCAAAAACTACTGCTGAGCTCTGAGGATTGTGAAGACTGAAGAACTATGGTGATGTCTTTTGACCTTTCAATGTCACTTCAGCTAAACCCTGAAAACAAATAAACATGAGAAACATGCCCAGCTTTTTGTATCAGATCAAGATTAGCAATCAAATGTCAAAACAGAATATTAAGGTTAAAAGATGATGCCATGAAATATTAACATCCCGGCAGCAGAAGGACACAGAGTTGCTGGAGTGAGGCCAGAGGAGGCCACAAAGATGAGCCAAGGGCTGGAGCAGCTCTGCTGTAAGCACAGGCTGAGGGAGCTGGGGGAGTGGTGCCTGCAGAGGAAAAGGCTCCAGGGAGACCTCAGAGCTGCCTGCCAGTAGCTGAAGGAATCCTGCAGGAAGGCTGCAGAGGGACTTGTGCTGAAGGTGTCTGAGACAGGCCAAGGGGGAATGGTTTGGAGCTGAGGAAGAAGTTGTGCAGTGTGAGGGTGCTGAGAGTCTGGCACAGGCTGCCCAGGGAGGCTGTGGCTGCCTCCTGCCTGGGGGTGTTCAAGGCCAGGTCAGATGAGACCTTGAGCAGCTGAGTCTGGCTGAGAGGTGTCCCTGGGCATGGCAGGGGGTGGAGAAGATGATCCCTGAGGGCCCCTCCAACCTGAGCCATTTTATGGTTAGTGGCCAACCATAAGTCAGTATAATTAAACAATCACCTGCAGTGTACTCACTTCTCTTACTCTTTCTGTGCCTCTACAGACACAAAGCAGCAAGCCTGCAGTAAGCCAACTCAGCCCAGTAAGCTCAACTCCAGAGCTCTCCACACGCAAATTCCGATCCCGCTGCAGAGTTCTCAGCTGTCAAAGTTATCCAAACCTTCACAACATAAAAAACTTTTGAGCACATGACTGACAGCATATGGAAAAAATATATATATTTGGAATTCATTCTTGTAGATCATAGCTGATGGATCTCATTGTCATTCTCCATGACCAAGGCCATCTGCCTGACAAGCAGTGGGAGGCAATAAACTCTTAGCTTATTTTAAAAGCTGTCAATGATAACCAAGAATTATCTGTGAAATCTATATTGCCTCCAGACTTCACCCTCCAATCCCCAAGGCATGAGCTCCTAGGGGGCTGTCATTCCTCTTCAGAAGAACTTTGTGGCAGAGAAAGATGATTTTTGGAGGCATTCCCCTGTCCTAGGCACACACAGGCCATGCACTCCCCATCCCATTTCCTTGCCCAGATGTTGCTGCAGCAACCAGCACAGACCCAGTTTCTGTTCCCCAGGGAAATGTGGGCACTGAGTTATTCTTACAGTGCAGTACCTCCAGTTCTCATCAGCTTTGATGGCCATCACAGGAACGTGGGATATGTGATTTGCTTTGTAACCAAGATGACAAATGCACCTCTGAAGGACAGAACCTAGGAAGTCAGCACAGCCCCCAGAAGCATTGCAGGCATGCCCATGGCCCAGAAGGCATCCTGCCTTCACACCACAGAACCACAGAATTGTTTGAGTTGGAGATGATCTCCAAGATTCAGTCCAAGCAGTAACCCAACCCCACCATGGCCACTAAGCCACATCCCCAAGTGCCATGCCACAGATTTCTTGCATACCTCCAAGGATGGGGACTCCACCACCTCCCTGGGCAGCCTGTGCCAGTCCTTGACCACTGTGGCAGCAAGCAAATTTTCCTGAGTCTCCAACCTAACCCTCTTCTGGCACAATTCTAGGCCATTTCCTCTCCTCCTATCACCTCAGACTAAGAAGAGCCCAACCCCACCTCACTGTAACCTGTGAGCTGTAGAGAACAATGAAGTCTGCCCTCAGCCTCCTCTTCTCCAGACTAAATGCCCCCAGTTAAGATGTTCAGACCTGATCAAGAAATCAAAAGGCACCCAAATGCTCGGGTGAGAGGCTGAGGAGGTCATCTCTGTCTGCTGGAGCCATTTGTGACTAAGTAAAATCACAACCTCACCCCCTGGACCTTCAGCCTCTTCTTTTAGCCTTTACTGCTGACCAGTAGAAACTTCCAAGCTGGACTCAAGGAGCATTGGCAGAGCAGTGCTGCAATTGCTGCTCTTAGGACATGTCTTGAAGACACTGAAGCAAATACATCCTCATCTGAGTGCTGTCTCTGGCCATGTTCTGTATCTCAGCATTATCAGGTTCTACCATGTCTCTTCAAAGGTCTGCAGAAGGGAGGCCAAATGTTTCATGATGTTGAGGTTGGTTGTTTGATAATAAAAGCAGTCTCATGGCACAAGGAGCAGCCATGGCCTGGAATCCCTAACACAAACCAGCCCTCTGGTGCTGAGCTCCTGCCTCAGTCATGGGCACTGCTGGGTCACCACCAACCCAAACCACTGCCAGGTGGTTGCATAAAGATGAAGCTTGAGGAGGGGAGATTGAGACTGAAGAAATTCTTGACAGTGCGGGTAGGGAGACACTGGTACAGGTTGCTCAGGGAGGTTGTGGATGCCTCCTGCCTGGAGCTGTTCAAGGCCAAATTGAATGGGACCTTGAGCAGCTTGGGCTGGTGGAAGGTGTCTCTGTCCATGGAGCTGGATGAGCTTGAAAGTCCCTTCCAACTCATTCTATGAACCCATGAAAGTTAACTGGTGCTGGCTGGAGATCCTGCCCTGCTCTGCTGCAGAGGGAAAGGATTTTTCCAGCTAGAGCTAAGACTTGTCTGCTTGTCAGGCTGGCTGCTCCTTCAGTCCAGCTCCCTCGCTTCCTCATGCCTACGAGCCGTGTGTTTATTTTTTTCCTTGTATAATTTTTAACCTCAGTGAGTAAAAGGGCTGACATTCAGCAAATGCAAGGTCTAAGTGCTACCAGATTGCTTTTGCAGAGCAAAGCTTTCTGTATCCTTAATAAAATCTGACTGGGAGGTAATTTGTTCTCATTAAAGCAGGCGAGGAGCCTGTGGCAGCGTTTTCCAGCAGCATCACGTTTCGCTGCTGTCAGTAAAGCCTGGAGGTGATTTCTTACTCTTACTGAGAGCTACAGGAAGGCTCTGCAACCAAATTACAAGGAGTTATGTTTTCATTGAACTTCTGTGTATTATATAATCAAAACAGATGATAATTGCCAACGCCGAGAGCTCGGCGCTGATTGCTCCCACAAATGAGGCCTGAAGGAAGTGTGAGCCCTAACACACGAGGATGTCTCTTACTTGACTGAATAGTAAGTGGTTCATTAGTATCAAAGTTGTCAAGGAACACTGCATTTAGTGTCACTCACTCTCTAATGGCTATTGCAGAGCCTGACACATTCACAGCAGACATGCCAACCTCAACACTTGGCTTTTCACAGCAAGGTAACAGCCTCGGCTCAGAGCAACCCAGCTCTGACTCCTCAGCATCTCTGCTAAGCTGCATCCTGACCAGCTGCAGGCACAGGCACCAATGGCTCCTTCAGCAGCTGGCAGAAGGCCTCCACCTGAGCTTCCACTGAATTCCTGCCTGCATTTTGTCTTCTGCTGCAAGCACAAAGTCAGGAGTTTAAAAGGCAAGTGCAGCACCCAAGAAACAGCCTCCTACATGTGAGAAGATCAGCACTGCTGTGTTTACAAACAGGGCTTTCTGCAGGTGACAAGCACAAGGATTTGCCCTGCTTGCATCTCTTAGAGGCCACGAAATGCTAATCCTGGAGTTGTTTCATTCCCTACCCCAGCCACTCAGTTGGCAAGCAAGGAGACAAGCTGGTGTTTTTTAGCTTATTCTTAAAGAACCAGTGAAGTGCTTTTTAAGACCAACCCAAAGCAGCAAGCTCATTTCTAAAGAGCACTGCAGTCTTTAGAGTCAAGAACCTGCAACACCTGACTGGTTTCCTAGCACTGAAGTGCACTGAGTGCAGCCAGCAGGTAAAGGGAGGTTCTCCTGCCCCTCTACTCTGCCCTAGGGAGGCCACACATGGAGTGCTGGGTTCAGTTCTGGGCTCTCCAGTTGCAGAGAGACAGGAAACTGCTGGAGGGAGTCCAGGGCAGGCTGCAGAGCTGCTGAGGGGCCTGGAGCAGCTCTGGGAGCAGCAAAGGCTGAGAGCCCTGGGGCTGAGAGCCTGCAGAAGAGCAGCCCCAGAGGGCAGCTGAGCAATGCTCAGCAAGAGACAAAGGAGCTGTGGGGGGCAAGAGGCTGGGGCCAGGCTCTGCTCAGTGGTGCCCAGGGACAGCACTAGGGGCAGTGGGCACAGACTGGAACCCAGAAGGTTCCATCCAACCAGGAGAGGGAACTTGTTTGGTGTGAGAGTGCTGGAAAAGGACAACGTGCTGAAAGTTCAGCTGAAACCTGCAGCTGCTGCCCTTCTCACCCCACACTGAGGCTTCTTCCTTGCAGCTGATCAGGACAATCCTCCAAAGTCAATGAGCTGACTCAAACCTATGGCTGCTGCAGAGCAACACACTCCCTCATTTGCTCTGAGGGGCTGGAGCAAAGCAGGAGCAAGAGCCAGGAGGTGAGCTGGAGCTAAAGGGCTGGGGTCAAGAGGATAGGACCACTCCTCTCATTGATGCCCAGGGACAGCACAAGGGGCAGTGGGCACAGACTGGAACCCAGGAGGTTCCATCTCAACAGGAGGAGAAAGTTGTTTGTTGTGAGGGTGCTGGAGGCCTGGAGCAGGCTGCCCAGAGAGGCTGTGGAGTGTCCTTGTGTGGAGAGCTTCCAAACTCAGCTGGGCACTGTGCTGCTGGGCAAGCTGCTGTGGGTGCCCTGCTTGGGCTGGATGATTTCCAGAGGTCACTTCCAACCCCTCCATGTTGAGATTCTGGGATTTCAATCACAAACTTCAAAAGTTCTACAGGAAGGACTGGAGATACTTTACACAGACAGCTCCCAAATCACAAGCAGCTTGACAGATGAGCACTGGCACCTTGATCTCCACCCAGCATCATGAAGAACTCAGCTGGAGGTGCTATTAAGGCTTCAATAATTGAACAAGAGAAATCACACTCAGGTGTTGACATAACAAGCACCATACTTCATCTGGAGACATGAAACCAAATTCCACTCCAAGAAGGACAGAGTATTCAATCTCCAGCAGCAAGGTGGAAACAGAGGAAGATATGTCACCCACTGCTCACTGAAGACAACTGGCAAGGGCTACCTTTCCTAACAGCACATTTTTATGGCTGACTATGCTGGCAGCCTCACCATTTTTCTTCTGGCTGCTCTCAGAAGTTCTTAGAGAACTCCTCTTCAACTGAGGAGATGCCAACACCTCAGTCAGGACTATGGGGACAGGATGAGAGAGTTGGGGCTGTTCAGCCTGGAGATGAGAAGGCTCCAGGGAGACCTTAGAGCAGCCTTCAAGTACTTGAAGGTGCTACAGGAGAGATGGGGGGTGACTTTTGACAGGGGCTGGGAGTGACAGGACAAGAGGCAACAGCTTTGAGCTGGGAGAGGGGACAAAGAATAGAGATAAAAGAGAAATTCTTGGCAGTGAGGGTGGTGAGACACTGGCACAGGTTGCCCAGGGAGGCTGTGGATGTTCTCTCCCTGGAGGTGTTCAGGGCCAGGCTGGATGAGGCCTTGCGCAAGCTGTGCTGGTGGGAGGTGTCTCGGCCCATGGCAGGGGGCTGGCAGTGGATGAGCTTTAACCCAAACCATTCTTGTTCATACCTCTGCCAAGTGAAAGCCAGGTATGGTTCCCTCAAGCTTAGCAGGGAAGACAGCTGAGTTCACAAAGCAGGAAAATGGAACCCATGAAGCCTAAAGATGCTAATGGACTCTGAATGGGAAGATCCAAGAATATGGATCACATCTTCCCATAATTGTGTGCTGTACAGGGAATCACAAGTCACACATGGCAGATGTGCCAAGCCAGGAGAGCCCAAGAGGAGCTGCTTGACAGCTCAGCTACACAGTGTCAGCACAGGCAGAGTGAAGAGTGGGTTTCTCCATCAACCTGCACCGTGTTTGTCAGCAAGTGCTTGTGCCCCTGCACAGCTAGGACAGCCCAAAGCTTGGTCTCTGTATCCTGAGTTGTAGTTGGCTTTGACTACTTAGAGCCTCAACTACAAGACAGAGTCAGATGAGATGACAACTCATGAGTTACTCTGGCTAACAGAAATACCACTACAAACACACTGGCAAGCAGAGAATCATGGAATGGTAGGGCTTGGAAAGGACCTCTGAAGATTGAGGCCGACCGCCCTGCCAAAGCAGGGTCCCCTAGGGCAAGGCACACAGGAATGCATTCAGATGGGTCTTGAAAGCCTCCAGAGAAGGAGACTCCACCACCTCTCTGGGCAGCCTGCTCCAGGGCTCCAGCACTCTGACAGCAGAACAGTTTCTCCTCGTGTTGAGGTGGAACTAAAGCATCATTCAGATGCTACTGGACTCTGCATGTGAAGATGCAAGAACATGGATCACAGCTTCCCATGGCTGTGTGCTGTACACAAGTTACACAGAGCAGATGCCAAGCCAGGAGTCACCATTCAGATGCTTTAGATGCTCCTTGTCTATATCTTCTTCCCATGGACTGAGCATCTCTCCAGCACCAACAGTAAAGGACCATCTCAGAGAAGCTGATCAGTCACCTCAGCTCCCACACTGCCAAGAAACTAACTCCAGGTCACCAGAGCTGGGTGAGATCTCAGCCAGGGCCAGGTCAGTGAGGCGCAGCAGAACAAATGCACCTCTCCAGCCAAGGCTGCCTGTGCTCTGCTGGCAGCATTTTACACACCAGACCTTCCCAAACAGCCTCAATCTCTCAGTTCCTCCACACCTTAGACAGGCAGTGAAAACATTAAGATGCCTACTCCTCAGTAGCTTAGAGGCTGCTTCCCTTAGAAGTTTTTCCCCACAATCCTCATGACTTGTTCCATCTGCTTCAGTATTTACATCTTTCTACATGAGCAGGACTCTCTGCAGAGCACTGAGGCTGTACTCACAAAAAGCACAGCAGCAGCTCTGAAGTTTAGCTGAAGGTGCTCTGGAACCACTTGGTACTGATGACACTCACCTGCATCACCCTTCCCAGCTCACACAACAGACTCAGAGCTTTTTACAAAGCCCCAAAGCAAAGCAGTCTGGATGCAGAGAACAAGGCACCACTGGAGCTATCCCTTAATATTAAGCAAGCCACAAATGTTAATAACTTTGCTCTGTGAGAATATCTGCACCAATGTCACCCCACCCCCACGACTCATCAAGGCACTTCTCTCCCTTGGGCTCTTGTGACTAAGTATAATATTTCATTAAATATCCTGTTCATACTGGCTTATGTACCAGGGAACACACTAATTTTAGCAGACTGATTAGCTGGTTTTTTCTAGCCCAATGTTATTGTAGCTAAGGTCAGATTTTGCACTGAAACTATGGCAACAAAGCCACAGCACTCTTTTGTCTACAAGGTTGGGGCTAGGTTTATTAACAGGACTGTTCTACTTAACAGCTAAGCACTGCCTCTTTGGCAAGCCCTTCCTCCAGCCTACCTGAAATACCCTGAACTTTCCATGGGGAGAAAAATCTCAGACCTGGGAGAGCTGTTAAAGGAAGAACATTCAAACCAGTGTTGTGCTGCTTCATTTCTAGGACGTGCTTGCTGCACCACATCTCCCCTGTTGTCCTGCACAGAAATGTCTCATCAGTACCCAGCTGCTATCCACACATCTCATAGGAGCAAACAAAGGGCACAGATCACAAAAACTTCACACTAGGAGGTCATTAAATCCCCCCTCTACAATCTTTTGCAGCACCTTCACTAACAGATTGTGTTTTTCATAGCCTGCTCCAGTTCTGCATATTAATGGCCACTCTCTGGTTCAAAAGGACTTTGCTCTGCCTTCATCTAGATACAAAACATCCCAGATGAAAGCACTTGAAAACCAGAAGCTGGCAGACAGCTGCTTGGCCACAGGACTCTCAGCATGCCAACACAACCCAGATCTGCCCAGCCTGTGCCTTGGATTCCAAAGAGACTCAGCTCCTCTTCTGCTTGAGTACTGACATGGCAAGCACCAACTCAAGTGGATCCTCCTGTAACCTGTGCCCTGCAGACCTGTCCCATTGTGGTCCTGGTACCCCAGCATTAGGGCACAAGAAAAAACCCACACAAAACCTTCTCCATTAAACCACAATTGTTTAGTCCATCTTTGCAGCAAGACAAGGGGCAATGACTTACACTAAAAGAGGGAGACTGAGACTAGAAAGAAGGAAGAAATGTTTGACACTGAGGGTGGTGAGAGCCTTGCCCAGATGTGGCAAATGCCTCATTCTTGAAACTCATTCTTTGTAGGTCAGGTTGGTTGTGGCTCTGAGCAATCTGCTCTAGTAGGGGTTCATAGAATCACCCAGGTTGGAAGAGAGCTCCAAGCTCACCCAGCCCAACCTAGCACCCAGCCCCAGCCAACCAACCAGACCATGGCACCAAGTGCCCCATCCAGGCTTGGCTTCAACACCTCCAGGGATGGGCACTCCACCACCTCCCTGGGCAGCCCATTCCAATGCCAATCACTCTCTCTGGCAAGAACTTCCTCCTAACATCCAGCCTGAACCTCCCCTGGCACAGCCTGAGACTGTCCCTGATGACTGCAGTGGGGTTGGACTGGATGACATTACAGCTCCCTTCCCACATGAACCATTCCATGGTGATGTACTCTCATGGACCTAGGGTGGCTTTCTTGATGTCCTGCTGCTTCAACACACATAACCTAACACTGGACTACAATCTTGTCTTGACCAACAGGCCTGTGAGGAGCCACACAGCAATAGATGGGAGACTCTCAAAACCCACCTGGATGCATTCCTGTGCAGACTGTGGCCAGCAGGACCCCTGAAGTCCTTCTCTCCCTGTAGTCAGCACTGCTCAGGCCACACCTTGAGTGCTGTGTTCAGTTCTGGGCCCCTCAATGCAAGAGAGATGTTGAGGTGCTGGAAGGTGTCCAGAGAAGGGCAGCAAGGCTGGAGAGGGGCCTGGAGCACAGCCCTGTGAGGAGAGGCTGAGGGAGCTGGGGGTGTGCAGCCTGCACAAGAGGAGGTTCAGGACAGACCTCATTGCTCTCTGCAGCTCCCTGAAGGGAGGCTGTACCCAGCTGGGGTTGGGCTCTGCTGCCAGGCACAGAACAAGAGGACACAGCCCCAAGCTGTGCCAGGGCAGGTTGAGGCTGGAAGTTAGGAAGAAGTTCTTCCCAGCAAGAGTGATTGGCATTGGGATGGGCTGCCCGGGGAGGTGGAGGAGTGCCCATCCCTGGAGGTGTTTAAGAGGAGGTTGGATGAGGCACTTGGTGCCATGGGTTAGTTAATTAGAAGGTGTTAGGTGAGAGGTTGGACTCGATTCCAGAGGTCTTTTCCAGCCTGGTTCATTCTGCGATTCTGACTCCCCTGGGTGATCCTGCTCCAGCAGAGGGTGGGACTTGATCTCTGGAGGTCCCTTCCAACCTCTACCACTCTGTGATTCCGTAAGGCACATTTCCCTATATGCCAGCAATTCCTGACTCTTCATTTTTCCTTCCTGAGACACCTAAATGCCACAGTGACAATTGGCTGCAACATCTGCTTGTATGTGGGCCGCAGTGGGCTCAAGCTTCACATTTCAGAGGCAGCACTCAGGATTTTCTTCAGCCTACAAAGGGCAGCAAATTCAAATGTGTACGAGCAGTTGGCAGTTTTCTAGTACAGTTCTATAAATACTTAGAATCCTACTAAAGGATTCCTCATCAAAGCAGCAGAAAAGTGCTGGGGATATTAAAACAAGATCCTAATCCAGCAAGATTGAAAGGTTCTTCCCACATTAACTGGGCCAATGCTTCCATTTCAAATAAAGACATTAGAGGCACAGCAGTAGAAGCTATTTTTAGCATTTTCCACATCCATTGTCTCAACCCTAAAGTTGCTTTTGATTTTACCACCATCTCAGTACCCTCTTGAAAGGGGATAGCCAAGAATCTGTTTTTCTTTTAATGGTATTTGCCTCTTAGGAAAAACAGAAGTTGAAGAGGTACTGCTGCCCCACTTCTTTCTTTGGGCATTCAGCAAGTACACTTTAGGCTGTCCTGAACAGCTCAGAAGAGAAAAAGGCAAATTTTCTATTGCAAGTCATCCATTTCTCCTCAAGTTCACCATGCTAAGCTCTGAACTTAGCACTCAAACACCCTCAGAAGTTCTGCCACCTGCACAAAAAGCAAATCCTGCTATTTAGTCTGCTAATATATGGTCAGAGTGCAAAAAAGTGCCATATTTAGACATTAGTTTAAGTATTCCCTCAAGGAATCCAAGTGATTTAATAATTAATACACCCCAAGATTTCACCAGCATCAGAAACCTCATGTTCAAAAAGAAAAAGGAGCCTAAATCTCATCATGCAGCCCAGGTCTGTCACCCCTCTCACCATCATCCCAGGAAGAAGCCTCCAACCCTCTGTGAAACACCCACTTGAACTCATCTAAGGCATGCAGAAAGAGTTCTACCATTCAGACTCCCTCACAGGGAAGCTGAAGCAGCAATCCAAGCTGATGGAAGCCCTCCCACCACAGTGGGTTTGGACAAGCATGCACAGAGGGCATATGGAGAGCTACAGGATTTGAAGCTACCTTTAGCAGAGCTGAACACATAAAGCTTCAAGGTTTACACTGCAAAAATCCCTCCTGATGAGTAGAGGGGACAGCACTCAGCTACCTTATCACCTGGATTTTACCCACTCGTACATACCACAGGTTCACCTCATCATCTGCATTTCACACTTCGAGATATCGTAGATTCACACAATGGCTTGGGTTGGAAAGGACCTTGAAGATCATCCACTGCCAACCCCTGCCATGGGCAGGGACCCCTCACCAGCACAGCTTGCTCAAGGGCTTCAATACCTCCAGGGAGGGACCATCCACAGCCGCCCTGGGCAATCTGTGCCAGGGTCTCACCACCCTCACTGCCAAGAATTTCTTCCTCCTCTCCAGTCTCGGTCTCCCCTCTCCCAGCTCAAGCCATTGCCCCTCATCCTGGCACTCCCAACCCTTATCACAAATCCCTCCCCACTCCAGGTACTGGAAGGCTGCCCTGAGATCTCCCTGGAGCCTTCTCTTCTCCAGGCTGCACAGCCCCAACTCTCCCAGCTTGTCCACACAGGGGAGGTTCTCCAGCCTCTGATCAGCTTTGTGGCCTCCTCTGGACTCTCTCCTTGTGCTGAGGACACCCGGACTGGATGCAGTGCTGCATGTGGGGCCCCTCCTGGTCCCTGCATGGTGCTAATATATTTCCAGAAGCAGCAAGCAAAGCAGCAAGCAATCTGAGTTTTACTGTTTCCTTTTATTATTCTAAAGTGTTTGGCAAAACTCTGCCTGTGACCCTTCAGCTCCATTCTAATGCCAACCTATACACAAGCTCACGCTGGCTAAGTAGCCCTGTATGCTTGCACCATAACTCCACAGCCTCTCTCAGTGCTGCATGAATTACCTGGTTTCCTTCATGTCAAACAAAACAGGAGTCTGCAGGCCTCAGCTCATCCATGGCAGAGCTATGACTAACAGTACAGAACATTTTTCTCCTCCAGACAAGTTGGATCAGCTCAGATCAATGCTGAACACAGTGTGAATGCAAGAGAAAGCCATCAAAAGAACTGAGATGTGTAGATTGATTTATTTTTTATACTGCAAGTTCTCTGCAGCACCTAGCTGATGTCTTCTGCTGCAGCCTTTGAACTATACCTTCATCTGAGACCCTCAGAGCTCAGCCCTGCCATCACCACCAGACAAGTCTGACCAGAGGCTCTGTGAAAGCAGCACTCAAAGAGAGCACAGAGCATGGATTAGGATCAAAAGAACAAACAGAATTCAAACTACTCATAGCCTGCTTCACCATGAGGGTATTTTAAGTCTAAGATATGGGTTCATTCCTTCAACATCTTGCCAAAAAAAGTGTTGCCCAGCAACTACTAAAACAATGTTCTGGAAGGAGGTAGCTGCTGGACAAATTAACCCAGTAAGTGCCCTTTCTCCCCTTCTGCTTCATGCAGCTCTTCAAAGGCTCTGGATCCCTGGCAGGCAGAGCTGCATCCCAATCAGGGGATTGCAAGGCTCCAAATGAGGAGCTGCAAGGCATTTCCCCAGAAGGCTGCCAGACAGCCTGTTGTGGTGTAGCAGCAGTGTCTTGCATGAAGCAAAGAGCCTTGGCTGGGCGCAGCGCCGCGTTCCGATACAAACCCAACCCAGAACCTCTGCGGAAGCTCAGGCTCACCGAGAGAGCTCAGAAGCCAGCAGCTGAAGCACAGAGCCATCAGCCTTGGGCTGCTTTGCCAGGACTGTACAGTCTGAGTTTCATTTGCAGAGCAGCTCTCTCTGTGTGTGATCTCTAAAGAAGCACTGGGAGCTGTGAGCCTGGCTGGAGGGTCAGCTGCAGCTCATCCTTTCCAGAGAGCCAAGCAGAAGACAAGAATGTTCATCTGCAGTCACCATGCAGCTGCAGAGTCATCCTCAAGGATGGCAGTTGGAACAGTGATTCCAGCTTTGTCAAACACAGAAAAGGTCTCCCTTCTGGTTCTTTTTTGCTCCCAGCAGTGCAGATAACCAAGAAGCTGTCACACACAGGCTTGCTTTTTTTGGAGACTCCGTGCAAGAAGGATTTTTTCCAGGAATCTCAGCTGTACACAGGATATTCAGACCAGTTCACTAAAATACTCTCAGCAACTCTCACGTCCTCATGCACCAATCCTGCTGAGTGCACTCTGAAGTCTTAGTGTTCCTCAAGGTAGTTTAAGAGGACCATCATTACCATCAACCTCAAACCACTCACATCAGGTGTTACCTACTTCTGATTGGGAAGGGGAAACAGAAAGAAGCCCAGAATGGCTTAGATTGAAAGGACCTCAGAGACCACCACCCTCCTCCTCAGAGATCAAGCCCCTGCCTTTCTGCCATGAGCAGGGACACCTCTCAGCCAGACTCAGCTGCTCAAGGCCTCATTCAGCCTGGCCCTGAACACCCCCAGGCAGGAGGCAGCCACAGCCTCCCTGGGCAGCCTGTGCCAGACTCTCACCACCCTCACACTGCACAACTTCTTCCTCAGCTCCATCTAACCTTGCTCTGCTTCAGCTTCAATCCATTCCCCCTTGGCCTGTCTCAGACCCCCTCAGCACAAGTCCCTCTGCAGCCTTCCTGCAGGATCCCTTCAGGGATCATTTTTGTGCCCTCCTTTGGACTCTCACTTTGGCTTTACACCCTCAAATGATAACTGTATTCTAAAGACTGAGGCACGTCAGCATTCAGTATTGGAAGAAACTGCTGGAAACTTGAGTCCTGGACTAACACCTCCCTTGAGAGCTCTTCCCAACTGCAGCACTTCAGGTTTTTTTTCCATCTAATACACCACCCTCTGAATTTACTTATTCAGTTTAACATCTCATTTGTGCTTTGACACTGCACTCCAAACCTCACCTGCAACGCTATCCCATCTCACTCAGCTTCCTCTTGTTGTACTTTATCCTTCCCAGGACTCCACTACCACCAGCTTCATCTCCCAGTCTGTTTTTTAAAATGCCTTCTAGCAACAGAGCAAGTCCTTGTGTCCTCAGGATACCTCTGGATCACCTCCTCCAAGCAGACTGAAAGGTTCTGTGGCTCCCATCTCCTACTCCACTTGTGCTGCTGCAAATCATCCTGTTCAACTCAGTTCATCCAAACACACACCAAGCTGCTCTCACTGCGTTTTTTTTCCCCCAGGACAGCTCAAAGCCAACAAATTTTATAAGGAGTGACTTCCTAGCACACAAAACCCACCTCCGGTTCAGCTCTCAAGTGCCTGCTTTTAGAAACTCCTTCCTCAGCAAGGAGGATTTTCACACCACAAGCAGGTTATCAGCATTTAGTGACAGCACATCCTCACAGCTAACTACTGCTGTCAACTGCCTTTTGCAGGAGAGAGGCTCTCCCCAGAAAAGAAGGATGCTGTCTACACACCATCACCATGCACAGCAGCTATGCTCTATGCCAAGGGGCTGAAGCAGAAGAGAAAGACAAATCCCCACCTTCTAGAACCAGGGTCAAGAGGCTGAAAGAGAGGAAGAAGAAAAATCCCCACCAGGGCCAAAGGACTGAAGCAGAGGAGAAAAAAACTCCCCACCCTCTAGGACCAGGGCCTTGCTGCTGCCTGGAGATGCAACTGATGAAGTGTAGCCTAGGCAACAAGACTTCATAAAACCTGAAACACCTATGGATAAGAAGGAAAAAAAAAAAAAAGCAGGATGGGATTAATTCCACCACTGAATAGAAGCACTTCAGGTTCACACTGCATTTTCTTGGAGTTATGTATGCATAGCTAAGCAGCAAATCCTGCATCGAGATAGCTCTGAGCACTTTGCTTAAGCATGGAAATTAGACTGACAACTGTTTCACATCTGTCTACAGCAGATAGATCTGCAGAGAGCAGCTTGCAATTACAGTTCTGCAAGGTAATGCCCAGAGTGAGATCCTCAAGGCTGGCCACAAAGTCACAGTTCAGTGTTGCTCCCAGAAGGTGACTTCAGATGTGGCTGGCCTGTGTCTGGGCACCTGAAGGCACAGCTCATTTCAAAGACAACTCACACACAGGTAGGTTACAGCATACAGGTGGCTCTCAGTCCTGGGCNAGGCCAGGATGCCATTGGCTCTGCTGCCCACCTGGGCACACTGCTGCCTCATCTTCAGCTACTCTCTCCCAGCACCCCCAGGTCCCTCTCTGCCTGGCTGCTCTCCAGCCACTCTGTCCCCAGCCTGTAGGGCTGCTTGGGGTTGTTGTGGCCAAAGTGTAGAACCCTGCACTTGGCCTTGTTCAATCTCATCCCATTGGCCTCTGCCCACCAATGGGTAAAGCTGCACTGTTAGTTCCTCACCTGTGTTTGATTCTGGCCCTGCTCTAAGGAGATTTGCAAACATCACTCCTCAGTTCCCAGCACCAGCATCTTGCACCTGTCTGGACTCAAACCAAGACCATGCTGCTGCTCAGCCTTCAGACTGCAGTGGTCCTCTCAGCTGTGATGCCCAGTAAGGACCATATGGTATCACTCAGCACATACATGGGCACCACACTCAAGCTTGCCTGGATGCTAGAACATTCCCACATCAGCTCACAGCCCAGGCTCTTGCTGTGCAAAAAGGTACCTTGTGCTACTGATCTTCTGTGCCCAGGGCACCAGAGGCTAAAACTCAAGTATGAGAAAGGTAAATACTGTGACAACTGAATTACATTCACCAGATTCATAGAATGGTTTGAGTTGGAAGGGATCCCAAAGACCATCCAGTTCCAACCCCCTGTCATGGGCAGGGACACCTCCCTCTGGACCAGGTTGCTCAAGGTCTCTTCCAGCCTAGCCTTGAACACCTCCAGGGAGAAGGCATCCACAGCCTCTCTGGGCAACCTGTGCCAGTGTCTCACCACCCTGTCAAGAATTTCTTCCCCATCACCAGTCTCAATGTCCCCTCTTCCAGCTCCAAGCCACTGCCCCTCATCCTAGCACTACAAAGCCCCTGTAGAAAGACCCCTCCCACAGCTGCTTCACAGCCCTGATGGAAATGTAGCTCTTTGGATAAATGCACCTTAGGGAAGGCCTTGTGTTCCATTTGCAAGGCAGGGATTTTTCCAAAGTGTCATAAAAACACCAGGGAAGATGGCAGAGATGTGGCTGCAGCTCCTGAGACCTCCCCAGCCAAGCCTCTGGGTGCCTTTGCTTTCCAATAAGCCAAGAGGCACGTTCCATTTGTGTTGGACATGGTGTGATAAACTCATTATTGCCTCTTCTGAACACATTTATTGTGGAAGGCATTTCATCTGAGGCTACACTTCCCAAGCCTGTGCATAAACAACAGAAATGCCTGCTAAAATTTTATGACTCGTTGCCATTTCCCATTAAGCATAAAAATGTCCCCATGAAAGCTTTAGTGAAGGAACTGGAAAGGTTGGAAAAGGTTCACACCATTCTTTCTCCATGTATAAATTATAAGTAACATGAGAACATTTACAATGTCTAACCACAATGTTTTATGTCAGACAAATGTCTCCCTGTACTTGCAGTTCCTAAACTCTGCTAGCAAGATTGCCTTTTTCCTCATTCTTTTCTCTCTCTCCCTCCCCCCCTGCCTCCTTCTACACCCAGCAGTGTTGAGTTAAACGTAGCTTTATTCTTTCATATGATGTTAATATCAAGAAATGCCTAGAGTCAGGGCTCTGGTTCACCTAACACCATTGTTCTTTTTCTGGAGAGCTTAACACAGAATGCTGCAGCTTCCCCAGGTTGCCTCTCCAGGATTTCAATCCTCAGCTATGAAGTTTTCCAGTAAAAAGGGGGAAAATCCAACAACAACTCAACAATTTTCCACACTTGTATCAAGTGCTTCATTGCATGAGACATCTTCACGTCATGGCAAAAAACCCAAACACCCCCAAAACAGCAGCAAACAAAACCAGCAGTGCAGAAGGTGTGTTGCAAGGGCAACCCCCTGCAGGTTTGGTCAAGCCTGGAGAGAATTATGATAATCCTGAGCCCCTGATAGAAGCAAAGCAAAAGCAAGGGAAGGAGATTCAGCCAACAAAGAAATAAGACAAACAGTTGGTGCTGCGTCTGAGAACAGCAATAAAAGGTAGATCAAATGTTTAGAGAGTATTTGGCTGAACTCTCCTTTGGATAAAAGATGCAATCAGGAGGTGAAACAAGAAGAATTCAAGAAGGTTTTTATCCAAACAATCCCAGTTGGTGCTTCTCCTCCTGTTTCGTTTTTTTTTTTTTTCCATAACTCAGACTGAGCCAAGCTGTGCAGAGAAGTAGGCACCAATTTCTTATCACTAAGTATGAGTTTCCTGGCAGAATGAAAGCAAATTCAAATGCAGTTAAGATCAGCTGAAGTCAAACAAGAGAAAGCCTTTTCACAAACATTTGCTCCTTCTTACTTTCCTCTTCTCCAGGATTGCTACTGACTAACTAAATGGCAGATATGATAGCTTAGAAAGAGAAATCATAGAATCATAGAATGGTAAGGTTGGAAGGGTCCTCAAGGATCACCTAGTTCCAACCCCCTGCCATAGGCAGGGACACCTCCCACTAGTACAGGTTGGAGGAGTCTTCTAAGCTTGGACAGCCCTGAAAGCCCATCTCAGCTGACATCCCCATCTCCTCCCTCTCACAAAGCACTCTTTTTAAAGCCCCACAACTCACTTTACACAGACATGCACACTTGCTTCTTCCTCCAGAGCTGCTCTTGACAGAAGACCAGGCCAGAGAAATATTGCAGAGGAAGCACCAAGGTGAGAGCCAGTTGCAGGTGCTGGGCTAAGACGAAGGACACCAGCTAACCAGAGGGCTAAGCAGCTGCCTAATGAACTTACCTCTGAATTTTTTGGGTGGGTTGTTAAGATCACCTGCCTCTGGCTGTACCACACACCGATCATCCACAAGGCTGCAAAGGAACAAGAAGCCAAGTGAGATGCTGCTCCTTCACACAGCCTCCTCAGCAACACCAAAGTCGTTCACTTGCAGCATTTCATCCGAGTGGCCACTTCAGCAGAAGACATTCCCCAAATGCCAACTTATGCCAAACCTTTCTAAGAAGCATGCAGCTAATTTTTCACTTATTTGGTTTTTTTTTTACTGTTGCCCAGAGCTATGCTCCTGGATAGGTGGGACAATAAATAAGTCATTGCTCCTGTGGACTGCATCACCTTTATGTCCCCTCCTTGAGGTGCAGACAGAACAGCCCATATTCTAGTTAGGTGACAGACAGCCTTAGAACAGGTAGTGCCTCTTGGACAGATTTGGGGAACGTTGCAAATTCATTCATATACAAGGCAGAGAACAGGAAAATGTGATGGCTATGCCAAATGAACACTGACACCATGACCTCTGAAGTATTAAGGGCAGAAACAGCTGCCACAATAAAAAGTTGCTCCTCGGGAAGGCAGAAGGATCCCCTCCTGTTCACCAAGCACAGGGTAAGTCAAAGGATTGAACTAACCTCCCCCTGTTCTACCAGGAAGGAGGAGAAGTGGACAAGTGAACCCATGGGATTCCAATAGGGAATGCCAAGACAGAGCTTCTTGCCAGCCTGCATCTACAAATAACCCCACAGGATCAGTTCAAATCTCACAGGACAAAGGAAACAGATCAAATGAACCAACTTAAGAAAATCTGTCACCAGTGCTCTATCCTTGGCATGGGTCAGGATGGAATTGCACTTCCACCACACATTTCTTTCCAAACTGTTCAAGTTTGCGGTTTCTGATTTGATTCTCAACGACTCAATTTGGCCCCCTGAAAAACCAATCTGTCAAAGAGGCTTTCTACACAGAAGTAGAAAGGAAAACTCCAAGGTCTGAAAAGATTTGGGAGGTCCATTCTCATGCAGAATCAAGTTGAGAAAAGATTGAGACCTAGAATATGAGAGTTGTTCCTTGCAGAGGCTGGTTACATGCAGGGAGCATCTTGACAACAATTATGGAAAATAAAGTGCAGAAAAAAAAAGAAATTCAGAGATCCAAGAGACTAAAGTGGACTCAACACTTCTATGCATCTAAAATTTGCATATGCCAAAGTAAATTGCTTTTTCCCCATGGATTTTCTCCCTATTATGATATAGCCATAAGTGGGTGGCAGGGTTAATATGTCAGCTGACTGCAATGTCTGCTTCTAGTGAACCCAGGGCCAAAAAACAACCCAAACTATCCAACCAAATGGGCTCCTCTGATCATCCCACACAGAGATCAGCTCAGTGCAATATATCCCTCTTGGTCTGAGATTCAATTCCAAGGAAAGAGGAACTTCCCAGACTACTAAGAAAAAAAAACAACAAAAAAAAAAAGAACTTTACAGGGTGAATTAAAACTAACAGCAGAGAAGAGGATATATTGTACACAGGTAATCACCATGATGACAGCACTGAGTTTGGGAAAACAGCAAAAGTCAAATCTTGATTAAGCAACAGTCATGTCATAGGAATATTAATTAGGAACACCCTTCCAAAGATTTAGGACACCATTAGAACGTAGAGTGGGATCTGTTTCTCGACCATTAAGCACATGAACAAGTCATTACACATTGTTATGACATAAGACTGTCAAAACTCCACATGGTATAGAGCACAATTACACCCCAAAAAACAAAACCAAAGCCAACCCCATCTTTCCTTTGCTGCTTTCATTTTTCTCCAGGACAAAGGCTAAATTAAATATGGGACAAAACTAATTGGATTATGAAGGCTTATTAAGCTGAGAATGCATTTCATGTTTCACATAGCAATTGGGATTTCTGGCTTAAATTAGGCTCAGATGTGTGGCCACTATGTAATGCAGTTACCTTAAGGCAGCACTAATGGGATCAAAGAGATGCTTGTAACGCTAAGGGATCTTTAGATCTGCCATGAGAACATCTCATCAAGCCTAGAAAATGGATGAGCTTGGGACCTGTCATGTCTGGAAGGACTACCCATGGTGAAAAACCTCTGCTCAGCAATGCCATCAAAAGCCACAGCCACTGCAGAATGTTCATCATGCACCGTATGGGATTCACATCACAACTTTCTACTGGGTCTGGAATCATTTACTGCCAAACTTCAATACTGGGAAGGGAGGGGAAGGAAAAAAACAAACCAAACCAACAGAACACAACAAGAACAAAAGAATAGCCAAATGGATCATATTGCTTAAGTCATTTTGCCAGTAGATAGTATTTGGCCAGTTCCACAGCTGGTTGAGTGCTGCAGAGTGCAGGTGGCAATATTTGACCAGGCCCTGAGAGATGTGTCAAATACATTTGCCAAATACTATTCATCCAACCCTACTTACTACATCCCTTGCTTTTAGCATACCTTCTTTCCCTTCTGGCAGCATCCCATATTTTCTTCTCTTTCCTATAATAGATCATGGTGCATCTTCAGTGTCTGCTTCCTTCTCTGCCCCTTTATTTTCCAGAATCCTAATAGCTAGAGGACTAAACCTACAAGTTAGTTCGGAGTCACTTGGATGAGATTCCAGCCCATGGTTTCCTGCTGAGACACTTACCAGGATGCTGTCTCTGTACCCTGCTTGGGAGCTCCATTTATCAGAGGCATCTGGACAGTAGGCATCAAAAAATTTGCTGTCACTGTACCCACCCTGAGGCCCTTAGGGCTACTGGAAATGAGAAAGAGCATGTTGTGTGCGTGCCCACTCACCACATCAGCAAGCTTCCTGGTTGCTTCTTTGCTACTCATTCAGCACTGAAGTACCACAGTAATGTGTCATGCATGCCACTTCCCTCCCTCTAATTTCTCACTGCTTTCAAAGGAGGTGGCAGATGTGCTCTTGGAGCTTCTCACCCAACCCCCTGCAAGGTCTTCCAAGTCAGTTACACAGCTCCTCTGGCAGCTTCTGGTGATCCAAGAGATTACTCCTCAGCAGCAGTTGAGTGGAATAAAACATTCCCTGTCACTCCTCAGAGCTGGAGCTCAACTCCATGGCTTTTCTCTGCCAACTCTTCCTTCTCCTAGGTGAAGGGCTACTTGTGGTTTAATGAAGGAGCATGCACCTTGTACTGCTGAAGAGGCACTCCCCTGCAGAGCACCTACACTGATGTCTCTGCAGAAGGAAGGGCAAAGGAGCTCTGTGGAGAAGCACACCAGAGGCAGAAGCCAGCCAGGGTGCTGGCCTTTGGCAAAGCTGAAGGTTCAAGATAGGTTCTCCTTGGACCGGAGAAGGACAATTTTCAGTGTATGGGGAGCCTCAAACACTGTCAGATAAAACTGACTGGTGGCAGCCCCATTTGGGAAGGGGGCAAATGGGAAGCCTCGTTTGCCTTGCAGCTTCTTTTATATATATTTTATTGTTTTTAACTACTGACATCACCTATGCTACATCCTTTTTTCCAGTCAAACTGCACTGGAGTCTACTCATTCCTGACTGAGAAGGGCAGGGAGGGACAGGACGGGACAAACGGATGGACATGGGACAAACAACAACATGAAAACCATCTGCCTGCCTTCATCCCCTCTACCCAATACCTTGGCTTGACAAGCTC
Source organism: Ramphastos sulfuratus (assembly GCA_013399055.1). Lineage (NCBI taxonomy): Eukaryota > Metazoa > Chordata > Aves > Piciformes > Ramphastidae > Ramphastos > Ramphastos sulfuratus. The sequence goes on along the minus strand of WBNM01018721.1, from coordinate 76,094 downwards.
CTTCTTCCCCACCAAGGACACCCAAACCACACCACAATCATCAATGCACTCTCCATCCTCCTGACATCTAGCTGGCTGCTTGAGCTTGAAGCCATTTCAATGCAGGGCCAAAGGTGTACATAAAGTTGCCGTGCTTTACCCAGTCTTTGCTGGGAGTCAGGCTGAGGCTAGCTAGCTGAGCTCTGCTAGTCCTTCTCAGGGATGTTTGCAGTAGAAGAGAACAGCTGTTCTTACCCCAAAGTGCTAATAAATCCATTTGTTGAGCCCTCTGCATAGAGAGAACAAATATCTCCAATATGAAGGAAGCTCGACATCTTGTCAGTCATCTCTGGCTTACTGCCCCTGGAAGAACAAAGCACAAAGGTTAGCATTCAGCAGGCAGAACTTCTCAGCACAAGCTGCTGGAGGTTACAACAACAGGACCCTTTGCTTTTCTTTCTTCCTTCCTTTGAAGAACTGAAGGCTTTCTTGTGCTGGAATGTCAGGTATCAAAGCAAACACAGCACAGCAAAATGCCTGCTTAGAAAAATGAACTGAAGGGGAAAACCAAGCAGCTGCTGGCATCCCCTTTGGAGTGGTGTTGGCTTATGGGGAGCTGCATCCATCCTAGCAGATGCTCACAGCCATTTCACTCCAGGCATAGAATCACAGAACTGTTTCAGTTGGAAAAGACCTCTAAGATTGAGTCCTATGTCAACCCAACACCACCATGGCCACTAAATCACTTCCCCACGTGTCACGGCCACATGTTTCTAGAACACCTCCAGAGATGAGGACTCCACCACCTCCCTGGGCAGCCTGTTCCTGTCCCCGACCACTCTCACAGCAAAGAAATTTGTCCTCATCTCCAACCTAGACCTCCTCTGGTGCAACCTGAAGCCAATTCATCTCATTCCATCACTTGCTGCTTGGGAGAAGAGACCCACACCCACCTGTCTCTATCCTCCTCTCAGGGAGCTGCAGAGAGCAATGAGCTCTGCCCTCAGCCTCCTTTTCTCCAGGCTGCACACCCTCAGCTCCTTCAGCTGCTCCTCCCCAGCCCTTCTCTCCAGATCCCTCAGCAGCTTGGTTGCCCTTCTCTGGACATGCCCCAGCACCTCAATGTCTTAACCTGCGAAAGGGAAGAGGGGAAGGAAGGAGGCTGAGCTGCCTAAGACATGATTTGTACTACCCAAATCACAACAGGTTTCTTTGCCAGGCTCTGTCAGAATCCAAGCTACCTTGGAGCATGGTTTCTAGGTCCTCTGGTGTGCTGGAGTGGGGCTGGTGGAAGCTGGAAGGTAAAACGTTGCCATGATTCATGTTAATTATTTTGGGCATATCAAAACGTTGATGGGCCCAACACTGAGGCAGCTACCTGCTTACAGATCCAGGGCCAAAGACAGCATTAGGTGAAGAGCCACCAAGCACACCTGACAGCCACAGGACTTTGCAGGTAACAACATAACCACTAAGATCTTTCAGAGTCATCTACTTTCAACTATGTACCAGGAAGCTGACTCCCTGAGAAATCAGGATTACTTCAATCCTGCTCTTCAGGAAAATTGCCTAAATGCCAGGCTGAGGAGACAGCCACTTGGTCCTGTCAGCTCCAGTGTGTTCCAAACTTACCTACACCTTCTACGAAGCCCAAAATTCTGGATCAAGTGACATCTGGTATTTAAATAACTACAGACCAGAGAGTTTCTCTCTGCCACAGCAACAGAGAGAGAGACAAACACCACCAGGCCAACTGATGCATAGAATGGTGTAGGTTGGAAGGGACCTGAAAGCTCATCTAGTTCCAACCCCCTGCCATGGGCAAAGACATCTTCCACTAGAGCTCAAAGCCTCAGCCAACCTGGCCTTTAACACCTCCAGGCAGGGAGCAGCCACAACCTCTCTGGGCAACCTGTGCCAGTGTCTCACCACCCTCACTGGAAAGAATTCCTTCCTAATCTCCAGTCTGAATCTCCTCTCTTCCAACTCCAACCCATTCTCTTCATCCTATCACTACAAGCCCTTGTAAAAAGTCCCTCCACAGCTTTCTTGGAGATCCCCTGCAGGTACTGAAGTCACATGGATGTAAAAAAAAACAAACCAAAACACTAAAATCACTAAAATTGGATCAGGGTCCACAACCATAAGGACATGAAGTTTCTGCTGTGATACTCAGCAAGTCATTATTTCCAACCAAGTATTTTCAGCTCAGGTACACATTTTAGCACCCCACAAGAAAGGTTTTTCAAAAGACATCATTTCCAAGGCCATGCACTGGCTTCTTGGAGATCCTCCTCAGCCAGGCTTTTTGATCACTGAGTTCAAAATGCCTGAAAGGGTTTGCTTGAGGTTTCAAGCACCAGGCAGCAGCACAGCTGTTCCAAGTTGCTCCTTCCTTCCCTGCAAGGCAACCCTGCAGTGAACACTGCCTAGGAAGAGGCTCCCAGAATTAAAGGGGAAAAAAATAATTGAAAGCCCTTTCACCCTCTCCATCATAACACCCAACTCACTCCTCAATGGTCCACCACCAGAACTGAGCAGCAGGGAATTATACTCATTAAAGAGCACAGCCCTGACATTGTACAGGGGATAAATATTCCTTTCCACTCAACATTATCTTGTTTACCAGAAGAATAAGGATTGAGTTTACTAGGCAAGGCTGGAGCTCAACAAGGACAGATTCACAAAGACTTAAAAGATGATGTTGAAAATGCACTGCAGATAAAGTGCAAGCAAAAACCTGAAGCTTCACTGCCTCACCCTCCAAATATCAGTGGTGGGTGGCAATAATCTTCTCAACTGCCTCCATTAGCATCACCTCAAAACTCACTAGAGTCATTCTCATGCCTGTAAATTAAAAACAAATTCAGGGGAAAACAAAAAGAGAGAACAGGCCAAGTTCATATGCAGGGTAAAGGAGTCTCAGCTCCTCTGAAATCAATTCTGTGTGCAGACAGAAGCAACCCATTTGGCTCCAGGTTGCTTGCTGGATGCCAAGTCCTTCAGCCCCCTGCATGTGTCCTCCAGCCTGTTCCCATTCTCCTGATGACTAGAGCTGGGCTTCTGTCTGCTTATTTTAAGATGCATGCCACAAAACATGCAGAAACATGCTGAGGGACTGCATTAGCATCACCAGAAACATGACTTTGCTCATTTCCCAACTTGGATGTTAGCTATGAACCTTGCACTACAAACATCGAAGCCCCCAGCTCAGCCCTGAATTAATGTGGTCCAAAGCAAAAGGCAGCAAGTCAAGAAGAGGCACAGACAGGTCCAACTGACCCCTTTCTACAACAGCATTAAGTGTGCCATCTGGGGTGTGAGGGATATTACTGGACTACACCATTCTTCCTTTGGCAGAGGCAGATGTTTGCCACAGCTGCTCCCAAGAGGACACAAAGGTCAGAATTAGTGACTTCTGCTCAAGGAGAGGATTTTTTCCTTGGCAAGAAAACAAAACGACTTCAGCCCATTGATCAAAACCAGGCTCAAGGATGGACAATGGAATCCACTGAGGGCCTCATCCAACCCGGTCCTGAACACCTCTAGGGAGGTTGTGGAGCACAGCATCACAGAATGTGATCTTAGATCATATTCTGTGCTTCTGTGCTCCATAACCTCCCTGGGCAACCTGTGCCAGTGTCTCACCACACTCACTGCAAAGAACTCCTTCCTAACATCCTGTTTCAATCTCCCCTCTGCCAGTTCAAATCCATTCTTCCTCCTGCTGTCATCACAAGCCCTTGTCAATAGTCCCTGTCAGGCCTTCCATCACCAGATCTTTCTCAGATTTCTCTGGGCTAACTTCTAAATCCATCCCTAGGGTCAAGTTCTGCTGCTGGGCAGCTCAGGGTTCCTGTGGCACCTGCTGGTGCCCAGCCTCTCTCTTTCCCAACCAGCAGAGCTGTGCTCCTCGCTCTTCCTGCCAGTCATCAGCTTTGCTCAGGTTGAGGCTTGAAAGGCTTGATCTGACTACAAAAAAATAAAATTAAATATATATATTAGTTTTGTAAAGCTTTTTCTTAAGCCTGCAATATTTAGCAGTGCAATCCTTCCTCATCCCTTGCTTGTGTTCTGCCTGCCTCCTGTTTTCACCCCCATCAGCATGATGTTATCTCCACCCTGACGTTATCTCCAACGCAAGAGGATATACTTGGAGCGTGCCTCCAGGCTCTCCCCCTGCCAACTCCACCTATGGGGAGCCTTTCAAACGCCTGCTTCTCCTAAGGCTTGCCCACACTCAAAGCTGGCACCACGTACACTGGCTGCATCTCCATCCCTTCATGTTCCCCAGTGAACGAACGCCAGAAGTCAGCTCACTCCGCATGTATCGCTAACTATGCTGCCGAGGGATGTGCTGGACTGGCAGATGGGAGTGAGGGACTGCATCAGAGAATGGATTAGGTTGGGAGGGGCCTCAAAGATCATCTAGTTCCACCCCCCCTGCTATAGGCAGGGACACCTCCCACTAGAATAGGGCACTCAGGGCTTCATCCACTCAGTTCTGTACACCTTCAGGGAGGTTGTGGAGCACAGAAGCACAGAATGGGATCAAAGATCACATTCTGTGCTCCACAACCTCCCTGGGCAATCTGTATCAGTGTCTCACCACCCTCACTGCAAAGAGCTTCCTAACACCCACTTTAAATCTCCCCTCTGCCAGTTTAAACCCAGTCCTCCTCCTCCTGTCACTACCAGACCTTGTCAATAGTCCCTCTCCAGCACTCCTGTAGCCCCCTTCAGATCCTGGAAGGCCACTCCAAGGTCTCCTGGGAGCCTTCTCCTCTCCAGGCTGCAGAGCCCCAACTCTCTCAGCCTGTCCACAGAGCAGAGCTGCTGCAGCCCTGAGCTCTGAGCATCTTGGCGGCCTCCTCTGAACTGGCTCCAACACCTCCATGTCCTGCTCGTGTTGACCCAACAGGTCTCCTTATACACAAGCCTTACAAGTGAAGAGAATAATTTCTCAACTGATTTAGTTTGAAGCTGCTTTTGTAGTCTCCTCACAAGAGCCTTATGACATCTAACAAAACTGCTCAATAAACTGATCCATTATTTCCATTGAACACCACAAATTATCAGCTACCTCAAACTGGCTATTTTCCATCTCTGATGAGATAGATGAAAACCTTCCAGTTCTGTTTTTTGCCTCAAGAGCAAAGTTTCCAGGTAGCCAGTTTGAAAACCTCTTTAAACCATATGTCAGCATCAGCTAATTCCCCTGAAATGAGACCTCTATAAGCATCTGTAGCTGGAGAACCCAGAAGTTGAAGCACTAAAAACAACAGAGAGAATCTGTCAACCTTGGCACATTTATCCCTAGTTCACAGCACAGGCAGGCCACAGGGACTTGAGGGAACAAGTTCCCTCCTGGACATGCCAGCCAAACCATCCCTGCTTGCCCACCGGAGCAGGGAGAGGCTTTTTTACCCACATCAGACTGGCCAGAGACATGCAGGTGACAAGCAGAAGCCCTTGGGAAGCACAGGGCAGAAGGATCCTCACCCACACACTCAGCACCTGGCTCCTGGGGCTAAGAGCACAATCCCACTGCTCAGAAAGCAGTGGTGCTCTGCAGATGAACACAACCATCAACCTCTGCCCATCTAAGGCACAGCAGTGCCAACAGCAACCAATGAACCACAGAATCACAGAATTCACCAGGTTGGAGAAGTCCTCTAAGGTCATCGAGTCCAACCTATCACCTAACCCTCCTGATTAACTAACCCATGGCACTAAGTGCCTCTTAAACACCTCCAGGGATGGGCACTCCACCCCCTCCCTGGGCAGCCCATTCCAATGCCAATCACTCTTGCTGGGAAGAGCTTCCTAACATCCAGCCTGAACCTGCCCTGGCACACCTTGAGGCTGGGTCCTCATGTTCTGTCCCTGGGTGCGTGGCAGAAGAGCCCAACCCCACCTGGCTGCAACCTCCCTTCAGGTGGTTGTAGAGAGGAATGCTGGAGGGGGGAGCTCTAGGAGAACATCTGCTCACTCCTAGTTTTGATGGCTTTTTCACATCCTTCCAAGAGACAGGAGGCCTGCAAGGACCCCAGCATGCCCCAACTGCAACACAGGAGTCTCCCACCCAACAAGCATCATTATCATCCTGTTCCACTGAAACACTTAGGAGAAAATAAGAATCCTTCTAGGCAAACTTGAGAAATGGAAGCTAAGGAAGACCCCTGGTGAGGAAACAAAAGCAGTGTGGTTATGCTAGCACCCAAATCTAGCCAAGTCAGCTTTCTCCAAACAGGCATTATTAGGTTTGACTCGGGTGGCAGCAGAGGCAGAAGTTCTTAAAATCACAGAATGGCTCAGGTTGGAAGAGATCTCAGAGGTCATCTACTCCAACCTCCCCTCCATGGGCAGGGACACCTCTCAACTACACTCAGCTGCTCAAACCCTCTCCCAACCTGGTGTTGAATACCCCCAGGCAGGAGGCATCCACAACCTCTCTGGGAAGCCTATTCCAGAGTCTCACCACCCTCACCTTGAAGAGCTTCTTCCCAGGATCCATTCTAAAACAACCTTCTCCCACTGAGCTGAAGACTATCTCTGACAGATCGAATTTTTAAGGTAAGAAATGAAACAGGAACTAAGAGTGGACTGCTCACTGGGAAGCAGAGGGTCCAGCAACAGGAGAGGGGGGAATGGCTGGAAGCTGAGGCAGAGCAGGGTTAGACTGGAGCTGAGGAAGAAGTTCTTCAGCATGAGGGTGCTGAGACCCTGGCACAGGCTGCAGCTGCCTTTTGCCTGGGGGTGTTCAGGGCCAGGTTGGATGAGACCTTGAGCAGCTGAGTGTAGTTGAGAGGTGTCACTGCCCACGGTGGGGAGGTTGGAGGAGATGATCCCTGCAGTCCCTCCCCATCCCAAAGATCCTGTGATTCTACGCTGAGTAGACAATAGCTGTTCACAAACATAAAAATGACCTGAAATGTGAACACATTGGACAGTATTTGTCAAGCCTCTACAGCCTGAATGCTTGTGTTGGTGATGCCTTTGTGTGTATGAGCTATACAAAAATCACCATCTCCAGATGCTTTATGCACTGCCTCATGTGCACAGGAAAGTAAGTCTATGCAGTTCAGCAGGTGTCTCTATTTTTGGAGGTTGCTCCTTAAGCAAGGTACTGCTTTTTAAGCCATTTTGACAGTCTGCAGCTCTGCTCTCTGGAATTGGATCTGAAAATGCCTGAGCAGTGAATAAAGCCCAGGAAAACTTTCTATTCATCTCAGGAGTTTCAGGAGGTGCCTTTCCCTTCCCACTCCACACTGCTTTGGTGGAACACAAATTTCTATCACAAGACTTGACTGAAAGTGCACTAATTAAGGGGTTCATTTGTAGTGATTTCCTTAGAGGTTTGATGCAGGTCCCAGAAATGAGCTGCACTGCACAGAGCAGAAGCCAATGGAAAAACCAAAACCTGATTCTGAACCACAAACCAAGCGCTCTGGGAGGGCTTAAAGCCCTGTGCCACCATCCTCTCTCCAAAGCACAGGTGAAGTTCTGCTGACCCTCCCTCAGCACCATTTCAGGCAGATTGAAAGGACTCGTCATGTTTTAGGGCACAAACAGGTCATATGCCTCGAGTCTGATGGCCCTGAACAGAATGGAAGAATGATAGGGGATGAAATGGACCTCTGGAGACCTCTAGGTCACTTCCCTGGCAACTCAGGACCACCCAGAGCAGTTCACAGAGGAATATGTCCAGACCAGAGTAAGTTTGATAAAGTTACTTAAATTCATAGAATCAGTCAGGGTTGGAAGGGAGCACAAGGATCAGTCAGTTCCAAGCCCCCTGCCACCTCACACTAGCTCAGGCTGGCCACAGCCTCAGCCAGCCTGGCCTTAAACACCTCCAGGGATGAGGCTTCCACCACCTCCCTGGGCAACCCCTGCCAGGCTCTCACCACCCTCATGCTCAACAACTTCTTCCTAACATCCAGTCTGAATCTCTCTATTTCTAGCTTGGTTCCATTCCCCCCAGTCCTATCACTCCCTGACACCCTCAAAAGTCCCTTCCCAGCCTTCTTGTAGCCCTCTTAAGATACTGCAAGGCCACAATAAGGTCACCTGGGAGCCTTCTTCTCTCCAGACTGAACAGCCCCAACTCCTCAGTCTCTCCTCACAGGAAAGGTGCTCCAATTCAACTCTGAGGTGTTTCAATCCAGAGAAAGAAATTCTTGACTCTGAGGGTGGGGAGACACCAGTACAGGTTGCCCAGGGAGGTTGTGGATGCCCTCTGGCTGGAAGTGTTCAAGGCCAGGCTGGATGAGCAAGCCAGGCTAGTGGCAAGTGTCCCTGTGCAGGGCAGGGGGTTAGAACTGGATGATCTTCAAGGTCCCTTTGAATTGAAGCCATTCCACTGATATGTGGTTTCACAAAAATCCACTGCTCAACATCAGCTGAAGCAGAATTAGCAGTGGAAACCCTTGGCCATCAAACTGGCTGTTAAATGTCAAGCACCTTAATGAGACAGTTGCTTCCCCAACATCCCAGAATAGGAAATGCAACTGCTCTGTAAACATTTCACACTAACTTCTCCCATCACTCATCAGGCTCTCCATGCTGAGTTAGAAAACCCAAAGCTTCAGAGCAACACTCAAAGTTTGCTTTCCTTGAAGAGCAGAGTCAAGGTCCCTGTCTGAAGTGTTCCCCCCCCTTACAGGGACAACACCTCTGCAGCCTGCTATTCCTCATCTCAAACAATTTCACTCTGCAAAGCATCTGAACCCATTTCTTCTGCTGATTGAGTCTCTATTTCTTGTGGGATTTTAATTCCTCAACCTCTGACTGCAAAGCCTGTTTGAAAAACAAACAAGAGCAAAGCTGCCTTACTGCCCACGGTTCCATTTCCAGCAGCCTGCATCTAAATTGCTTAAATCTTTTTAAGATGGGTCTAATGATGTTTGTTTTGAGAGGAGGGGGAAAAAAAAAAGGGGTGGGGAAAAAAAAAAGTTTCTGGTCGTAGCTCACGGTGCCACGATGTGCTGAGCTCTCCATTATCACATTGTCACTGTGCTTTAGTGTTCAACTAAAGAGAGACTGGCAATTTCAGATGCATTGCCACAGCAATCAGAGCAGCACTTTTGTGCCCAAGCCCTCTTCACTGCTGAGGTTGTTCAGGGAAGAGCAGAATCTCAGATCGTGCTTGGGACCACAGCATTGGGAAAGATCTCTCAGATCAAGTCCAACCACACTAACTCTGAGTGTGCTGCTCAAGTGTAGCCTTCAGCACCACATCTCTGCAGCTCTTCAGCACCTCCAGGGATGGGGATGTGACCACCACCCCAGGAAGTTTCTTCCAGGCTTTGAGAACCTTTGCAGTGAAGTTTCTTCTGATATCCAACCTAAACCTCTCCTGGTGCAACTTGAGGTCATTTTCTCTTGTCCTATCACTTCTTCCTTAGGAAAAAGAACCCAGCCCCTACCTCCCCACAGCCTCCTCTCAGGGAGCTGCAGAGAGCAATGAGCTCTGCCCTCAGCCTCCTAACCTCCAGGCTGCACATCCCCAGCTCCCTCAGCTGCTCCTCCCCAGCCCTGCTCTGCAGACCCTTCCCCAGCTTTGTTGTCCTTCTCTGGACTTAACTGCTTCAAATTTATTCCTGTGGACAAGAAGCTCTACCATGAAAGATTAATTTTGCTTCAGTTTAACAGGAAAAAAAGAGATGAGAGTTTAATAGTATGGACAACAAAACCCCAGAGGGCTGCTTAATGGCACAAGCTATTGCCACACAGTATGCGAAGAACCATCCATGGACTCACTGACCTGAAGAGCTGCTCAGCTGGGAACACACACCACCAGGTTAAGGCAGAAGGTTGGAATCAAATGGAACCGGGTCCTTAGCAGTGGTAAATTAGGCCAAGAAAGCTAAACTTCGTTTTAGAAGTACCCCAGATGCAAGTCAAAGCCTACTCCTTAGGTAATTTGCTAAGCCCAAGCTTTACAACAAGATTACCTGGCTGAAAATGTGGCCCTGTGGGCTTGATCCAAAGTTTTTCCTGATGATTTCCACAGTTTCTTGGATAACACCCACCCATTCTGTGCCTCTTTCCACAGATGCACCTAACTGCAGCCCAAACCTGGTGTTTCTCCATCCTTATTTCCATGAAAACAGAAGGTTTCCTCCCAGAGGGCTGTGAGAAAGAGGCAGCAGAATCCCATGGCAAGAGGCAAAGGCAGGAGAGGAAGTGCTCTATTTAAAAGATCCTCTGGTGAATAATCACTCTTCTGGGACTGCAGGACGAGCTGCTGTCATCTGCAAAGCTTCTGACTTAGCAGATCTAAAAGCAGCTCTTTGCACAGAGCAGGGAAGGGCAAAGAGGAGGGATTTTGGGTAGCAGAGGCAGCTGGGATCCGTGCCATGCTTTGAGCAGGCTGTGGCAGGGATGTTTGCTCACGCCTCAGCTCAGCACCAAGGCCACAGCAGAGACAGATCCTGCCCTTCTCAGAATCACAGGCACATCCAGGCTGGCAAAGCCCCTCAGGATCACCAAGTCCAACCTCGAACCCTACACTGTCATCCTCAGCACCACATCCAAACCACCCTGAAACACAGCCAGGCTGGGGGACTCCACCCCCTCCCTGGGCAGCTCATTCCAGTCACTGACCACTCTTGCTGTGAAAAAATGTTTCCTAATATCCAGTCTAAGCCTCCTCAGCCTCAGCTTCAGGCTATTCCCTCTTGTTTGGTTCAGTCTATCTCATGGAACTGAGTTGTGCCTTAGCCATGTCTGCAAACATGAAGTGGATTACTACTTTAAGTAGGACCCTCAGCCATCAATGCTGGGATTTTTTTTAGGTGGCAAACAGCAGCACAGGACACCCACAATAGCCAAGTCCTCTCAAATGTTGATCCTCATCCTCTGGAGTCATTCCAAACCCACCTGGATGCCTATCTTGGGCAACTTGCTGTGGCTGACCCTGCTTTAGGAGAGTGTTGGACTGGATTTAAAGACTGATCCTCAAGGTCCCTTCCAGCCTAAACCATCCAGTTCCAATCCCCTGCCATGGGCACAGAGGTACAGCTTTAGGTGTTTCTTCAGTTTGGGTACTTCAAAGTTTATATGACTCTTTCTTCCCCCCCCTCCCTAGTTCACAGCATGGTTTGGGCAGGAAGGAACCTTTCAAGCTCATCCAGCTCCAACTCTCTGCTATGGGCAGGGACACCTCCCACCAGCCCAGCTTGCTCAAGGTCTCATCCAACTTGACCTTGAACACCTCCAGGCAGGGGACATCCACAGCCTCTTCGGGTAACCTGTGCCAGCATCTCCCCACCCTCAAGAATTTCTTCCTAGCACTCAGTTTAAATCTGCTGCTCAGGAATCAGGATTGGGTTTGAGCAGGTTCAGCAGTTCTAATTTTATGCACATGTAGTTAATTTTTAGAGATTACACATTAAAAAAAAAAAAAAAAAAAAACAAACCAGCCACACATCAGCCTGGTACTTTTATCTAGCACACCATCTTGTTTTCCATTTACTGCAACCTTTCATGCCCAGGGGCCTTGCTGTCTGCAGACAAATTGTCATCTGATGAACCCTCAGATTAAAGAGGAGAACTGCACTTTCTCAGAGAAAGTATTTCCCTCCCAACACTAACAAGGCAGCAGTTTTTTTTTTATTCTCCCCACCCCCCCTTACAGTTTGCAGTCTGAAGAGGCAAGATGGAGGCTGTGGGAGAGGAGAAGGAGAGAACAGCAGAGAGCTGTGACCTTCTCAAGGACAAGCAGTGGGTCAGATTCCAAGCCCAGATTTGAATTCAGGTCTCCTGAATCCCCATCCACCACCCACACCACCCCTCTCTTCTCCCAGGAGGAAAATCACTCTCATTGCACAGCCAGTCAAGCATTTCCCTTTTTCCTTGAAAGAAGTTGCAGTTCTTACAAGATGATGGCCAAGTTAATTCTGTCCCATTCATTTCCTACACCATTTACCACTCCACAGACAGATAAATTTAGGGTGAGTTGTTTTTTTTTTTTAAACCATATCACTGCCAACCTTATTCACAAATTACAATTTCATAGGTGCACCAAACAAAAACCAGCTTAAGGAAAAGGGAGAAGCAGATGAAGTAACTCTTACTGTTAACTTCAACCTCAATCAATGGCCAGCAGAGGAAAGCAAACATGCACAATGTCCTTTTCTCCTCATAAGAATGCCTGCTTGGGTTTTGTTTTTTCTTTTCCCAGACAAGCTGGTGAGAGAGAATTCAGGTTGAAAGTAACAGACTCGTAACAATGTGCCAGGCAGAAGTCACACTCTGACAGTGAGATCTTACACTGCAGCCATCAGACTGATGGAAGAAACGGATCCTATTGACAGGCATCTGCAGAAAGCTGGAAAAAGAAAATCTATTAAAGATACTGTCAGGGGAGGTGGGGGGAAAGTCATTTTTCTTTCAAACCAAGTGTGACCTGACAGCATCTTCTCAATTCCATTAGAAGAGAGAAGCACTTAGTGAAGTTGGTACTTACTCAGGTTGGTACTTGCTGGCTCTAACTGACAGGAGAAGGCAACCTAGATGTCAGCCTCTGGACGAGGCCCCTAGAAGCACACAATGTTTTCCAGCACATTTCCAGCACACAGAGAGTTGGAACAGGCCAAAAGAACAAGGGCAAGCCAATGTCGTGGGGAAAGAGAGCAAGCTTGCTTTAGATCACCAACTGGAGCTTGGCCAGGGAAGAAGAGGGCACAGAACAGTCCCAATTTTTGTTTGCATGGTCATATATCAACTGAGGCTTCACCACTGAGCAGGCTGTCCCCTACAGCCTCCTTCCACACATGAAGCCTCCAAGCTCCCTTCCTCAGAAGGTACACACTGCAACAAATGCAAAATTCATTCAATTACGCAAAGTAGCTTCTCTTTATCCACCTCACCAGCACTCATCTGCTCACCTCCTCCTGCTACTTTGTGCCCAACACCTCCCACCTCTCCCTGTGCCCATACTGCACCTTGGTGGAGGTTCTCTGTCCTCCATGGTGTCACTGGCGTCGGTTTCCAGGACTGGGCTGTGCAGGATGCCTCCTAGCAGCTTTGGGTCCCCACTGGCAAGGATGTTAATGCTTTTCTTCCACTAGCAAGTCTCTTCTCTTGAAGGCTTTTAAGTCTTCAACACCTTTCTGCTCTTCTGGTGAAGGCTTTGCAAGCCTCCAAGACTTCCCTTCCACTAGCAAGTCTCTTCTGGTGAAGGCTTTGTAAGCCTCCAAGACTTCCCTTTCACTAGCAAATCTCTTCTAGTGAAGGCTTTGCAAGCCTCCAAGACTTCCCTTCCACTAAGGAGCCTCTTCCACTGAAGGGTTTTAAGTCTCCTCCTGTCTTCCAGATGCAGCAATCTTTCCCAGGACAAGCTCACTGCTCTTCCCTCCTCGACACCTCAGCAGGCATCCAGCTCTGCAGCCGAACACTTAAATGCCTGTGAGCAGCAGCCAAAGAGGAGGAGCCACCTCCAGCACATGATTAGCACATGTGGAGAGCCACTGGGGGCCAGGGGGACCTACTTTGAGCCCTGCTGATCTAAAAAAAAAAAACAAAAAACCCAAATCCACTGGGCTGGGCTCCTTTACAGATGAGGGCTCCAGCTCCCAAGCTGACTTGCATAGGTTGGCCCCTCAACAGTAATTTTCTAGCACGCAAGCAGGAGTCATTCTTCTGAAGCAAAGGGCCAAAATAAAAAGCATTGGCAACTGAACCTGCTTAACCCTTACAGGGGAGTGGCTGAGGATTGCTAAGGTATTAAGTTCTCAGTTAACCTTTTAGATCAAGCAACTCTGATATGTATCCACACATCTCTTCCTGGAGTAGAACGCAGACAAGACATCTGGACTGCAGTACTAACTTCATCCACAGAATGGCTTGGGTTGGAAGGGACCTTCAAGATCATCCAGTGCCAACCCCCTGCCATGGGCAGGGACATGTCCCACTAGCCCAGCTTGCTCAAGCCCTTGAACACTTTCAGAGAACCACAGCCTCCCTGGGCAACCTGTGCCAGTGTCTCCCCACTCTCGCTGTCCAGAATTTCTTCCTCATCTCCAGTCTCAAAATCCCCTCCTCAAGATTAAATCCATTCCCTGTTGTCCTATCAAAAGCCCTTGCAAAAAGTTCCTTCCCTTCATTTAGAGCTTTTTGGCAGATATCCTGAATTTGTGAAGATGTGGCTAGGAGGGGCCAAGGTGCAAAAGAAATGGGTCTATAGTTTTCATCCTCAACAATTCCCATCAGTTAAAGTATCTCTACAGGTTTCATCCTGAACAATTCCCATAAATGAAGAAGCAGACCTATTAAAAAAGCAAATCTAGAGTTTTGTTTTTTTTACTTTTTTCTGGCCTAGTGATCAGAAGTTTCTGGTGTGTATACACACAGATCTCACTGCAGACATCATGCACATGGTGGGGATGAGGAGAAAAGGAACTGTTTGTGTACATGATGATGTTTGGATCCAGGATCCAAGCTGGTGTCCTCACATCTCAGCATCAGACCACTCCAAAAGCAGAAGCCTTCTCTTAACATCCTAACCCAGATGTCTGTTTCATCTGCCATTCAGCTTCCCCAGAGCCATTCCCCACCTTTTGATAAGCTCAACAATCAGTGAGATGAGAACACAGCTTCCTGCAGCACTCCTCATCTTGGCAAGGTGCAAGGAAGGAGCCACACTGCCACAAGCCATCGTGCAGCAGAACACCACACAGCTACATGGTGTTCCTCATGCATTTTTCTCTCCTCAAGAGTTAATTTGTGCAGGTCTGACTTGATTCTTTGTACAGCACTGTTAGGAAGGAAAAGTAAGTTCTGATCTAAGTTTTGACAGGCTTCACCGAAACCACAATTATGAAAACTGAACTCAATGTTCAGAATCCATAGCTGAATCCTGCAGCTTTCCTCGTTGAAATTACAGTTCCTGTAATTCCCATTTAAACTTAACTTTTTTTTCCACCCCAAAGGAATTTGGTTTCATAAAACAACTGCTCTGAAAGCTTGGAAATGTTCTCTCTCAACAGGTAGAGAAGCAGCAAGAGCAACACACACTTCCTATGGCTGCCTCTGGCAAAGCAATTGAGCACTTGCAGCATCCTGGAAAGAATCAGTCACAGAATTGTCTGGGTTGGAAGGGACCTTTGAAGGTCTAGTCCAAAATCTCCCTGCAGTCAGCAGGGACATCCTCCACTAGAGCAGGCTGCCCACAGCCTTGTCCAGCCTGACCTTGAATATCTCCAGGGATGAGGCCTCAACCACCTCCTGGGCAACCTGTTGCAGTGTTTCAGCACCCTCCTGGTGCGGAACTTGTTCCTAATATCCAGTCTAAATCTACTCTTCTCTGGGTTAGAGGGTTCTACCGCTATACCCAGCCACCTGCACCAAGACAGACAATCAGCATTTCTCCTGTGGCGCTCGTTGGGAATAGAAACCCAAAAGGGATCTTCAGCCAGCCCCAAGGCTGATGCTGTTTGACATCCTCCTGTCACAGCAGCCTCTGTGAGATGCACAGTGGAGGAGCACAGGAATCTTTGTGCATAACTATGGACAACAGAACCACAGAATGGGTTGGATTGGAAAGCACCTTAAAGCTCACCCAGTTCCAACCCCCCTCCCCCTGCTCCATGGGCAGGGACACCTTCCACCAGCCCAGGTAGCTCAAGGTCTTATCCAATGTGGACTGGAACACCTCCAGGCAGGGGGCATCCACAGCCTCCCTGGGCAACCTGTGCCAGTGCCTCCCCACCCTCATTGCCAAGAATTTCTTCCTCATCTTCAGTCTCAGTCAACCCTGTGCAAGATCTGGCTTCACAGCCCAGAAATACTCTTCCAGCTTTTCAAGTCTTCTCCTTTATAGCACCCAGCAAAGCAGCCCCTGTCTGTAGCCAGTACAAACTGATCAATGTTTTCTTAACTATTCTTAATTGCCACACCAGAAAAAGAAAGGCACAACCCACTCCAAGCCACTAGAACGACAAACTAGTGAAGGTGCTACCTCAGCAGCAGAAACAAACTCATCTGCAACCTACTACCTTGTAGATTTCTACAAACCAGGGCTGCATTGTGACAGCAACACCACATTTATGTAACCTCCTAGCAGCACACACTTTTCTGCCTCTAAACCCCTCTTGGTCTCCATAAGCTGCTTTGGTGAAGCTGCCTTCCCTCACACTCACCCACGGGCAAGCCAGCAGCTTGTCTACCAGCTACTACAGAGCCACTACCCTCATCCCACCTCCCACAGGATCCTGAGCCTCCTCTTGTCTTTAAGACACAATCCTACAACTACAACTATCTTATATTTATGGGGTAATAAGGTCTCAAAGGCTCCCAGCACAGTGCAAGCTGACACATCAGATACTCCTAAGGAGGGTGCTGTGCACTGAGGAATTCCCATGCACAGTGTCAGGGGGGAGCAGCAAGGTCAACAGAGCCACCACAACAGGCTACACCTGCTCTGCTCACTGCTGCCAAGGGCAGCTTCAAGACAAGGGCTCCACATACCTGGGTCCTGTTCTAAGCTTGCTTTACATCACTGAAAGAGATCACAGAATCACAGAAAGCTCCAGGCTGGCAAAGCCCCTCAGGAGCACCAAGTCCAACCTAGAACCCTGCTCTGCAAGATTCACCTTAAACCATAGCCCCAAGCACCACATCCAAACCACCCTGAAACACAGCCAGGCTGGGGGACTCCACCACCTCCCTGGGCAGCTCATGCCAGTCCCTGACCACTCTCTCCACAAAAAACTTTCTCCTAATGTCCAATCTAAACCTTCCCAGCCTCAGCTTGAGGCCATTGCCCCTTGTTCTGTCTCAATTTCCCTGTGAGCAGAGCCCAGCAGCAGCCTCTCCACAGTGTCCCTTCGGGTAGCTGTAGAGAACAGATATTTCACCTCAAATCATCATCTTACAAACAGCAGCTGAAAGGAGCTCCTGCCTCCAGAATGGGCTTTTGGATCACACCAGTAGATATCTGAGATTGTTACCCTGACAGACACACACACACAAAGCACTGGAGGAGCTGGAGCCTTGCCTGTGCATTTCTTCCAAAATCTGCCCCCGGCAGGTGCCAGGTCACCCATTGCCACTCTGTAGTGCTCACCCAACACTGCTTTTGCAAGAGGAGCCACTGAAGGGGACCAGAACCTGGGCTGCAGCAGGAGAAGTGTGGGCAGCAGGGCAAGGAAGGTGATTCTCCCCCTCTACTCTACTCTGGTGAGACCCCACCCAGAGTACAGCATCCAGTTCTGGAGCCCCTGGGACAAGAGGGCTATGGATGTGCTGGAAGGTGTCCAGAGAAGGGCCATGAGGATGAGCAGAGGGCTGGAGCTGCTCTGCTGTGAGGAGAGCCTGAGGGAGTTGGGTCTGTGCAGTCTGCAGAGGAGAAGGTTCCCAGGGAACCTTATTGTGGCCTTTCAGTATCTGAAGTGGGCTACAAAAAAGCTGGGAAAGGACTTTTGAGTCTGTCAGGTAGTGACAGGACTGCGGGGAATGGAGCAAAGCTGAAGGTGGAGAGATTCAGACTGGACCTGAGAAGGAAGTTCTTCACCATGAGAGTGATGAGAGCCTGAGATGGGTTGCCCAGGGAGGTGGTTGAGACCCCATCCCTGAAGGTGTTTAAAGCCAGGCTGGATGAGGCTGTGGCCAGCCTGATCTAGTGTGAGGTGTCCCTGCCCATGGTAGGAGGGTTGGAACTGGCTCATCCTTGTGGTCCCTTCCAACCCTGGCTGATTCTATGACCCACAGGCAGGCTGGGGAGGGACTGTGGCAATAAGACAAGAGGCAAGGGTTTGAAACTGGAGCAGGACAGACTTAGGTTGGACATTACAGGAAGTCCTTCACAATGAGAGTGGTGAAACACTGGAGTATGTTACCCAAGGATGGGGGCAAGGCCTTGTCCCTGAAGATGAAGTCAAACTTGGTGGGGTCCTGAGCAACCTGTTTTAGTTGGAGATGCCCCTGCTGACTGAAGGGGGAGTTCAACAAGATGACCACTGAAGGTCCCTTCCAACCTGATGCATTCCATGATCTTATACAAACAAGACCAAGAGCTCACAGCAGCACAGCTTCAGTCTGCAAGGCCTGCTGGAAGTTGCAACAGCACCTGTGAGCAAACAGAACACCTCAACTTCAGTTTCCTCACCTGAACTCAGTTTTCCACTCATCTGCCCCACATAAATGCAGATTTAAGGTGATGAGAGGATTGGTGCTGCCATGAACAATACAGCTGCCATGAATAGTAAGATCTTGCACCTCTGGTTTATAGCTGAAGACCATCATTATCATTTCCACCACTCTTCAATCTGTTCACCAGTCCCATTATACCTTCCTTTAAGCAGCTGTTCTCAGCCAGACCTGCAGCCCCAACAGTCACCAAAGAAACACACCAAGAGCTCATCCATTCAGTGTTCTTCACTAGAGCCTCTTCTACCTTCCAGTGATGGTGCTGAGGACCAGCCAATGCCGGAGAATACAGACTATTTCCCACACATCTCTACTCCAGGATGCCAAGGCAAACACAAGTTACTCTTATTTACTTGCTAATTTACAAACCCTTGCAAGAGGAAACCAGATCATTCCCTTATTTCAAGGCTTAATCAAGGCTGCAAAACAAGCAGATGGGGAAAAGCACTCATGTAAGCAAACATTTTAATCTCAGGGTAGAATAAGGTATTTCCACAAGGAAAAAAAGCAACACTGACAAATAAAAGATGGCTTGAAGAGCACATTACAAATAATCAGCTCAAACAGCTTACATGACAGCACCACTGTAGTTGTTCTCACACTGGAATTGGGGGCTTCATTTCCACAAGCACCCTTTTTCTTTGGCTTTACACACTGACCAAGGCACATTTGAACCATTTTGCCATGCAATCTATTTCACATTTGTTTCATCAAGTGTCCTCTTACCCAAATTTTTGAGCTGATGGAAGGTACCAAGTTTTCTCCCCTGAGTGAAGAAGCAGTGTCAGACAATCAAAGCTTAGCTACAGTTGTGACCCCATGCAATAATGCCAACTTCAAGCACCAGCAAAGCCACTCAGCATTTAGAACTTGGAATATTTGCTGTCTGAGGACACTGACTTCATGTCAGTGATGATGCCCTGACTTGAAGCAATTTTCCTTTTATCTCAAGTTGTGTCTTCAGATAGGCACCAATAAATCAGCACCTGATAGCTCATTACCTTCCACCACAGAGAAACCAGCAAGGGAAAAAAACTGATACTGGTTTCACATCACATCCCACACTCACACAGCTGAATCCTGCAGGGAAGGCAATTTAGATATGAGCCTTTGGCCCGGGCTCCAAGGCAGTGACTCCCTTGGCTCCACAGGTCTGGAAGCCCTGGGATACCAGGCAAATTTCCGAGCACAGGAAACGAAGCTCTAAGGCAAATAGCAAAGTGCAAGCTGAAGAAATAAAACACATGTGCAGCTAGTGGCTCTCATGAATAAAACAAACAGCTACCACACACACTCTCTACTCCATGGATGACTTAGAGGCACTAAATCTTCATAAGGAAGGATCTGGATTGTATGAGCCACCTTTTCCCTTCCTGATATGTAAGCAGCAACACCACGACCCGATGCAAGTGCAGCTGAGCAGGTAGATGGGAGCTGCTGCAGGCTGCACGAGGTGATAGATGTGTATGATGCAGCAATGCAAACCTTTCACCTGTTGGAGTTATTCTGTACTAACTACTGAGAGCCAGACTGAGCCCACAAAGAGAGTTCGCACTGGAGGGGAAAGCACGACCCAAGCCATCACCGCTGCACGGAGCCCACCACTGCCTGCAGCTCTACAGCAAAGGGCAAGGCACCAAGAGCCTGTGGAGCAACAGGCAGCATCTCTGCACAGTCAGAAGAACCACAAGGCATCCTCAGCTCCCAAAACCAACCGGCAAGAACCGAGTTTTCTAACATAAGGATACGAAGCCGCTCAGAATGATGCCACATCCCATGGACATGGGGAATGCACATGTGCCGCCCCCCCTCCCCAACACCTCCGGCTGAAGCCCAGTTATTGTAGTCCAGGAAACAGCCAAATATTTGGCCTGCCAGAGCAGTTACCAAGACCCTCAGAAACATCCACCCACAGTTGCCCAGCTTGTGACCATTTAAGAAGAAACTCACCCATGGCCAAGTCCCCATCAGCGCTCCCAAGTGTTTACATAACGCGGAACGTCCCTTACAACTGTGCCCCGAGTGCCAGAAAAAAACAGGGGCAAAGTTGGCACCGGACACGCTGCTCCACCACCGAGGCCTCAGACGCGACGGAACGGCGGAGACGCTCGGAGAGTCCGCGCTCGCCCCTCCGCGCGGCACAGCCCTCTAGCCCAGCTCCGCTCCGAGCCCAGCCGTCCACCCCGGCACGGCTCTACCCCGCGCCCTGCGAGGGTTCCTGCCGGCGGACATTCCCACCGAGCACCGCTCCATCGCCTCTGCCCCAGCACCGGGCTGCGTCCCCCGTGCTCCCCTCCGGGCCCCGCAGCCCGACGGCGGCCTGGGGAAGGGTGAGCTGCCCCGGCGGGCTCGCCGCTCTCCCTCCATCTCCTTCCTTCCTTCCCTCCTTCTGTCTTTCTCCAGGCGCTGCCGCAGCCCTTAAACCTACCTGTCTCCGGTGGCGGCAGGACGAGCTAGCAGCGACTCGTCAGCCCCATAACGGCGGCGCGGCGCTGCCCGGTCCCGTTAGGTCGGAGACTGCGCCGAGCTACTTCCCCCGGCCGGGGCCGGCTCAGCTGCACATCCACATGGTTACTGCGCTCCGCGCTTGCCGCCGCCGCCTTATATAGCTGCGCGAGGCGTGCTGGGTAACGCAGTCCAGCCACCACAGACGGGCCACCAGGGAGCGCCGTAGCGGGACTGCAACTCCCGGCATGCACTGCGCCGGCAGGGCGGGAACGGACTGGGAGCTGGCCCGGGGCTCTACCCTGGGGGCTTTGGTGGGCCCGGAGCTCGCGCAGGTCTGTGCAGTCAAAACTCTACATCTGTGGCCTCGAAACTCAGTTTTGTCCCGGGGAGCTCTAGAAACCGGCGGTGGGCGAAGGGAGATGGGAGGGATGGGGCTGCCGCGGCGCCCACCTGCAGCTCAGGGGTTAGCGGGGCACGCTGAGGCTATAGGCAGCCACCCAAAGGGCCAGAAAATGAGGGCAGGAGACAGAAATGCCCAGTGAATGGAGGTCTCAGCACGGTATGGGAAGCGGAGAGATCAGGTTTAAATACAGGGGATTGAGAGCGTGCCAGGTGATTGCCAGAGGCGGCTTTCACTGCTGGGTAATTCCATTAGGGAAGGTAAGAGCCTGTGGCTGGGAATGCTCAGCCGGAGGGAGCCCTGAGGTGGGGGCAGTAAGTTTGAAAGGGGTGAGTTTTATTTAATTTCCTCTTTGGTAAGGCTGCCTGGCATAGAAGTATGCTGACAAGAACACCTGTGACTGACAAAACAGGCCAGATTATCACCAGCCATGGGATTGAGCTAAGACTTCCTTTCATTTCTTACGTGATGCAATTATCTGCCCTTCAAAATCTCAGTCAAAGTATTTTGTCCAAAATAATCCTGTGGTCGCCGTCCCCTCAGTGGGACACAGGTGGTTGTGTTAGGCAGCACAGAGCACCTTGCAGATGGGGATGTGGTGTTTGTGCTGCACAACTGCTGCGTCGCTTTAATTGGCCCGAGGTGAAGAAGATGCTTCCCTCCCCTCACTTCCACCTGCACCCACCTGCTGATAAGAGATAGGAAATGGTGTGTGACTGCTGCTGCTGTGCTCATGCCTTGTTTCCCTCCCTGCAGCAGCACTGCTGGAGGCAGAGGACGAGTCTGGATCAGCCAGAGGCCTGATTGGACACATCCTACTGCTGCACTGGTTGCTCATTGCCTAATGACATCAGAGTGGTTGGAGTTGTGACTGTCAAGCCAGAATATGAAGAACCTGAAGCCCATGACAGTATCTTTAAGTGAAGGTCACTGAGCAGAGTTCTGTGGTTGCAATACTACAAGCCATTACTCATCAGAAATTTGGCAGAGTAATGGTCCCTAATATCATTAGGTAACCCTAATGAATTCTCCTGTAATCAAATCTAATCTCTGGATGAGTTCAGTAGGCTGAGGGCAATGAATGGCTAATAACATCTGGTGCACGTAGGCAGGGACATAAAGGCTGTCACTAGAGCCAGTGGCAAAGAGCTGTGCCAGCTGTTCTGTTCCAGTTTGGTTCTGGGCTCCCCAGAAGAGAGACAGGGAACTACTGCGGAGAGTCCAGTAATAGGTACAAAGCTGCTGAGGGGCCTGGAGCATGTCTGTGAGGAGGAAAGGCTGAGAGCTCTGGGGCTGTTGAGCTGGGAGAAGAGCAGCCTCAGAGGGGATCTGAGCAATGCTCAGCAAGAGCTTTCTGAAATTTCTTGGATTCTCTGAAATAAGACAGTGATGGAGCAGAATAAGGTTCAAAAAGGAGAAAACAGAGTCTTCCAATAGCAAAAAAAAAAAAGCTGTGCTGCAGTCTGATTGTCATTCCACACATGCCGTGCAGCACACGCTGTCATATCCCAGAATCCCAGCATGGAGGGGGTGGAAGGGACCTCTGGAGATCATCCAGTCCAACCCCTGCTGAAGCAGGGCACCCACAGCAGCTTGCCCAGCAGCACAGTGCCCAGCTGGGCTTGGAAGCTCTCCACACAAGGAGACTCTGCAACCTTCCTGGGTGGCCTGGTCCAGGCCTCCAGCACCCTCACAGGAAAGATTTGTGGTGATGATTTAACATTGATGAAAGATGTTAAGATGAAGTTTGAAGCTGTTTGCCATGAATAAGATCAATATTATTGTGTTCAGTGCTGCTGAATTTGTGGTTAACTGTTGGCTTCCTTGGACTATTCCTAATGGAAAATTCTCCAGCTTTCTGGATGGGTTTGCATTTTTTTTTTTTGACCCTTCTGTTGGTTCAGCTGCACAAGCAGCAGCTCTTGAATTAAAATTAGAAGAGATTCCAGGACTCTAAGGATCAAGCTGTCTAATCTTGCTTGTGGCTGGTGTTCATGATGAGGTAGATGATCAGGAAAGCTGCCCATGGCAGCACCAGCAGATGAAAAGCACTAACAACAGGCACAAATGCTAAGCAACTTCTTAGCTGTTGAGCTAAGAGCTGCAAAGTCTCTCATCTTAACCATATCTTGTGAAATCAGTCTGAATCCTGAAGCACAGAGGATACAGAATAATTAAACCCTGTGTGAACGAGATGAGCTGCCTGAGAACAGATTACTGAGGAGCACGAACGTGATCAATAAACGACAGCAGAAAAGCTCTCTGAAGTCCTCAGCATTGCAGAGTGGACTTTGGTTGTTGCTGAGAAGCAAACTCTAATGGTAATTATTTCATCTAGTCTCTTGGAAGAACACAGGAGAAAAACCTTCCCTGTGGAAGAACAAGAATGATGCAGGGAAGAATTCTAGGAAAATAAGCAATGAGTGGGCAAGAGGCACCAAGAGAGCTTTCCCAGCTGGAAATCAGCAGATTTTCTGGAATGCCATCGTTACCCATTCAGAATCCCATAGCTTTAAGAAAGGGAAGTTATCTTGGCAGACTGGGTTTGGTTGTAGAAGCCTGTAGGTTTTGCTGCCACTTCAGAAAATGGCAGTGGACATCTGGAGGGAGAAAAGAAGTTACATTTACTTGGCAGTTTTGTAGAGATTCATCATGCGTGGGGCTAAGATCAGGGCTTCAACAGAAAATGTTTCCTTTTGCTGACCCTGAAACAGAAAGGCTTGATTGTGTAATTAAATTTGCATTCATTTGTTTTCCTGCACTCTGTTGCTTTTCTAAGTGTGTCAGAGAGCAAAAGAGACTAATAATGAGGAATTGAAATGCATCCTTGTGAGGATTCTCAGCACTCATTTTCACATCCAGGAATATTTCATACTGAGTGGTGCTCCCTTTGCAGAACTGATACAAACCAAGCAAACATCCACCCTTCACTCTGCCCCTGCTGCTTTTTCCTAATCTCTATATTGGCAAAAGCACATTAAATATTTTGCATTATTATCTGACAGAATGAGAATCTAGAAGAAGATCCATCCTGCTAATAGTCCTGGAGAGAAGCTCCCACACAGAGATTCACGTGGCAGAGCACCAGAGTCTGTGATTACTGCAGTGAACCACAGGAAAAACTAAGGAAGCCAAGGACATTGCCAGTTCCCTGATGCAGAAGGGAACCCACAGCTTGCAGTCCTGCTGCACAAGTTCCCCACGAGCCAGCAATGTGCTCTTGTGGCTAAAAAAGCCAATGAAGTCCTGGGGTGCCTGAAGAAGAGTGTGGTCAGCAGGTCAAAGGAGGTTCTTCTTCTCTATGCTGCCATAGGGAGGCCACATTTGGAGTGCTGGGTCCAGTTCTGGGCTCCCCAGTTGGCAGAGAGACTGCTGGAGAGAGTCTAGAGGAGGCCACAAAGCTGCTGAGGGGCCTGGAGCAGCTCTGTGAGGAGCAAAGGCTGAGAGCCTGCAGAAAAGCAGCCCCAGAGGGCAGCTGAGCAATGCTTAGCAAGAGAGAAAGGAGCTGTGGGGGGCAAGAGGCTGGGGCCAGGCTCTTGTCAGCGGCACCCAGGGACAGGGCAAGGGACACAAACTGGGACCCAGGAGGTTCCATCTGAAGGGGAGGAGAAAGTTGTTTGCTGTGAGGGTGCCTCTCTGGTGATGTTATCCCCTCTTGCATGGAGATGTTTTTGCCATGAAGGCTGATTGTGCCACACTTAGTATAATCCTTTTTTTAAGTGTCAGAAGTCAAAGTCCCAGGACAGACAGCCAGGAGTGCCCAAGGGATTTCCAAGTTCTTTATGTTTTTCTAAATCCTTATTCTGAAATTATGCTGAGCTCATCACCCTCCTTAGAGAGGCCTGCCAGTACCTGCAGGGATCCTGCAGGAAGGCTGTGGAGGAACTTGTCCTGAGGGTGTCCGAGGCCAAGGGGGAATGGTTTGAAGCTGAGGCAGAGCAGGGTTAGACTGGATCTGAGGAAGAAGTCTGAGGGTGGTGAGACTTTGGAAGAGGCTGCCCAGGGAGGCTGTGGCTGCCTCCTGCCTAGGAGTGTTCAAGGCCAGGTTGGATGAGGCCTTGAGCAGCTGAGTGTAGTTGAGAGGTGTCCCTGTCCATGGCAGGCAGGTTGGAGCAGATGGTCTCTGAGGTTCCTTCCAATCTAAGCCATTATCTGAGCCTATGATTAAGAGATGAGGGTTCTCTTGAACTGCTCTTGAACACAAAGGTGTTGGCACTCTTTGGACTTTAGACCTGTACCTTGTACCAGTCTCTGACATTATTGTTCTCTGTGTGCTCTTGGCTGTCCTTCAGCTGAGGTTTTATTGCAGCAATTAGCTGCAGAAGAGGAAGAGCAAGTTTTAAACACACAGGAGCATTGATGGCCCAAGGCAGAGGCCAAGGCCTCCAGAACAAGTTCCTATCAAAGATTTCCAAGAGAAGTCACAGAAAGGCTACTCCCCACTTCTCCTGAGCAAACCCTTCACTCAATGTAGACTTCCCCTCGCACTGACTATGGCTAAATAACACAGTCAGCCATCTTAGATGACCTCTAGTTGCAGTTTCAGACATCTCAAGGTGGGAACATTTACAGGCAGTGTCATTTCCCTATTTTTTCCCTAATGGAAATTAAATGAGCAGCAAACAACTGCGCTGTGGGGAGGGAGTATACTGATGGGTAGTCAGGAAGTTATTTTTGGGAGCCCAGACTCATCTGCCTTCATTTGATGCCCAGGTATTTCTCAAGCTTGTTAGTTGCAGCAAGCAGTGGACTCAGGTAAGCCTGAGCACCATGCAGGTTAGCTACTCCCCGTTAGGTACCCAAGCCCTGGGCAGTGTCTCTGGGCTGTATTTAGGGCATGTTTGCTTCAGCACCTGGTTATTTTTAGCTGATGGAAAAGCAAACTTCAAATCCACCTCAGGAATGACTATGACATGGCTCAGGGCAGCAAGGCCACCCTCCCAGGGTGTGCTTGATGGGGATGTGTGGCCCTCACTCCACTGATGCCCATCTGCTCTCCTGCTCTTCTCACAAAGCCTTTTGTACTTGTTGGGAACAAAACACAAACGGGGCAAGTGTGTGTGGGCAGCAGGACAAGGGATGGGATTCTGCCCTGTGCTTGAGACCTCACCTGCAGTGGTGGGGCTGGCTCTGGAGCCCTCAGCACAAACAAGGACCTGTTGGAGTGAGGCCAGAGGAGGCCACAGCAGGGCCGGAAGGGCTCTGCTGTGAAGACAGGCTGGCAGAGTTGGAGTTCTTCAGCCTGGGGAAGAGAAGGCTCCAGGGAGATCTTCCAGTGGCCTTTCAGTGCTTCAAGGAGCCGAGCAGAAAGCTGGGGACAGGCTTTTGAGCAGGGCCTGTGGTGACAGGACAAGGGGGGATGGTTTGAACTCAAAGAGGGAGACTCAGGCTGGAAAGAAGGTAGAATTCTTTGATGGCGAGAGCCCACCCCAGGCTGCCAGGAGAGGTGGTTGATGCCCCATGCCTAGAACCATTGCAGGTCAGGTTGTTCGGGACTCTGAGCAACCTGCTGCCCTTACAGATGAAAGGTCCCTTTCCACCCAAGCCAGCCTGATTCTATCACCTGGGTGCTTTGTGTGCCTGCCCCGGCGAGCATTGAGGCAGACCATGGCTTCTGCTCTCGGGTTCCCTGCTGGGACGCACCCCAGCTGCCCTGAGGGCAGGACTGCAAGCTGAGGACAGACCCCGCCGCGGCGCTGCCCCTTTAAGAGGCTGCTCCTCACGTGATAGCGGCCACGTGGTGTCACAGCCAACATGGCTGCGCCCGCGGCCTGCTACCTTCTCTTCTTCGTCTGGCTGCTGCCGGGGCTGACAGCGACCGCCGCGGGGGAGGCAACTGCGGGCGGGGGCTGCGGCTGCAGCGCTAACCGCGGCGGCGACGACGGGCGGGAGGCGGCAGCGCGACGGTACTCGGCGGCGGCGGCGGGCCCGGGCCCGGCCAGGAGTGCTGTGCGCAGCCCGGTGAGCGGCGGGGCCAGGCACTTGGCGCCGAGTCCTCAGTTGGGGCGCCGAGCGGGTGGGAGAATGCGGCGGCTCCCGCGGGCTGGGCTGGGCCGGGCCGGGCCGGGCCGTGAAGTGTCCCTGGTGGCGTTGGGTGAAGCGAGGCTTTCTGCAGTGCTCGGAGATTTAACGGAGAACCCCAAGGCTTTGTGTAGAAAGTTGAGTTACAGCCACTTGGCAGCCCTCTTGGAGGAACTCTTGAGAACTCGACTTGAGTAGGGGTGTTTCTCTCAGTCTCCTCTTGCTTTTCCTGCTCGGAGAGCCTCGGCATCTCGCAACGATTTGTTGCTCCTGAAGATGAGTAAACACCTGGGCAGTGCTGCCTCTCCCATCTCCTGGTGGCCTTCCCAGTGTCCCCACTCGCGTCTTCCTTGGCCACCTTTCCCTCGGCAGAGCCGTGACAAACCAAGTCTGGGTGTTCTGGGCTGTTTGTTTTGGCAGGCGTCCCCACCCCTTTAGCTGGCTGGCTCTGGCACTGCGTGTGCCAGGCGCTCACCTCAGCGTGGTTGTGTGTTGCTGTGTGGCCTGCCGAGGCGGTAGCTCTGTTGGTGTAGCTCCTTGCTTGGTGAATGTCAGTGTTGCTGGGGCTGATTGTCCTACAGCACCCTGTTTTAGGGCTGTGTTGGTATCAATGGAATTGAAACTCCAACCATGACAGCTCTTGTCTCTTGTGCGTATTTCAGCAAAGCCTCCAGTCAGGTATTCATATCTAGAGAGCCTTTCAGGTTCACTTAAAGTTAAACTCTCTTTAATTGCTTTCTGCTTTAACTGCTTCAGCTCTTCTGAAAGACACCATCCAGAACTCAGAGTTCCTTCTTGAAGGCAGTCTGATGTGCTGTGGCTGTGCCTTCTGGGAAGAGATACTGAGATTCTTGGTGTTACTGGAGATCAAATGGATGACATGTCCTCAATTATCAGCAAACTTGGTAGTATTTAAAGAGTATGGATTAAATAATCCATGTTGTACTCCAGCTTTGTGTCACTAATATGTGTTTTATCTCATGAGTTTTGGTATTTCACTGTGGGCCTCACTGTGGGATGGAAGAATCATTTAACTTTTTATGTGAGGCAGCTGGCAACAGAAACTACTGCTGGCTTGAAAGTGTCTTCACAACATTATCTCTGTCATGCTCAGCTGGAAAACACTTACTGAAGGGGGAGTGAGGGAAGAGTCAGCCTCTGCTTATTTCCACTAAGTTTTTAGGCCTGAGGAGCTATTATTTCAGTGGATCTGCTCTACATTCCCACCATAAATATAATCATGGGCAAATGTAGTCCTGCTGTTGAAGTTGAGCTTTGAAGTTGATGAACTGCATGTGCTAGCTAAGAGAGAAGGAAATACGAGCACTTAACTCTTGCACAGCACTTTTCTCTTAACACAGCAAACGGCATTGCTGTCAGCCTCTGCTCTTGGGTTGCAGCCTCAGGGCTTCAACTTTGATATCTGGGGAAGGAGGTGGCTGAATTCCGTGTGCCTTAGGGATGAAGGTAGCTCAGGAATACTGAAAAGAGAGGGAGTTTTCCTCCTCCTTTGTTCATCTGCTCATGATGAGTTGAATAACTTGGCAAGCCAACTCTTGGGTAGTCAGCCTGCAGAACACCACCTGCCCATGGGACAGATTTTACATAGCCTGAGCTGTCATAAGCTTCTGGGCAGGAATCATGGCTGCTCTTGTTGGTTGGATGAGAAGTTCATTGCTTGCTCTGTGGTCTTCAGAGGGCTTTCAGGAACCATCTGATGAGGCATGATGAGACCTCAGGGACCTTTGTCATCCTGGAAAGAGGCCACTAAAGCTGAAGGGAAATGTTTCTCTGCAAACTGGCCGAGGCCTTAAGGGGGAAACAAATTCCTGAGGTATCTAAAATGTTATTGTATCACTTGTCCTTCACTTCTGAAGCTTGAGGCTTTTGCCCAAGGTCAGTCTTAGGGAGGGGTGGAATGTAACTGACTTGAAAGTTTGTCTCATCTCTAGTAGATGGAGCTGCAGGTGCTGTGTCTGCCTGCCAGTTAGCAGCACGGCTGGGAATAAAATGCTGCTCATGCCTGTTACTGAATGAAAATCCACCTGTAGGTAGTGAGCAAACAGTCACAGCCTTGTACACCAAAGAGACCTTTGCAATGTCATCATCTCCAGGCTCTTCACTGACGCATCAAGCCCTACTAGGAGCACAGTGAAATACCAATGTTGCTCCTCTGGAGATGAGCAGAGAGGGTTTTGGGTTGTTTCTTTAGTGTTTTTTAGCTCTTAGGTACAGTCAAGGACATATTTCTCCTCTTTTTTTCCCCTCAGTAGAAGCTCAAGATGACATAGATTTCATGGAGAGCGAGCTGCAAATGAGAGTTGTGTTCTCAATTTGACTTCTCCTTGCTCTTGCTTCCAAGCAGGTGGTGATCAGGATGCCACTGCTGCATTTTGTTGTGTTGCATGTCAGTGAAATCACAGAACAGTCTGGGCTGGAGAGGACCTACAGAGGTCATCTAGTCCAGCCTCCCCTGCAGTCAGCAGGGACATCCCCACTAGACCAGGGCACCCAGGGCCCCATCAAGCCTCACCTTGAATGTCTCCATGAAATGCTGCTGCGAGCAAAAGCATGTCTCAAGATGAAGTGAAGGAGGAGAAAGAACTAGAAGGGACTGCTCAGTGTTTCATGTCCCTAACCTTTTGGGTGGTGTTTTCCCTGCAGATGGTTCCTATTCCGGGGGGAGTGTTCACAATGGGCACTGCTGAGCCTGAAATCCGTCAGGATGGAGAGTGGCCTGCTAGGAGAGTCCACCTGAAGGGCTTCTACATGGACCAGTACGAGGTCAGCAATGAGGATTTTGAGACCTTTGTCAACTCCACTGGGTACGTTACTGAGGTAAGGTGGAAGCATCTGCAGCCTATTCTCATCTGGCCTTGTGCTGGCAAAACCCCTGTTCAGAACTTGAGGTTTTCTCTTCTGAAGGATGTCACAGCACTTGGCTGGGGTTTGCGTGCTAGAATGAAGTCACAGAGAGAGAAAACTGTCTTGTCTTGCTGCCCAGGGGTCTGAAAGGGCTGAGAATTAGATGCAAACTGTGACATGTAGGAAGTGGTTTGATCATAGAATCCTAGAATGGCTCAGATTGGAAGGAATCTCAGAGCTCATCTACTCCAACCTCCCTGCCATGGGCAGAGATACCTCTGAAGTAGACTGAGCTGCTTGAGGCCTCAGCCAGCCTGGCCTTGAACACCTCCATGGAGGAGACAGTCACATTTTCTCTGGGCAACTCATTCCAGACTCTCACCACCCTTGTACTGAAGAGCTTCCTCCTCAGCTCCAGTGTAACCCTGCTCTGCCTCAGCTCCAAATCATTTCCCCCTTGCCCTGTCTCCAGACACCCTCAGGACAAGTCCCTCGGCAGCCTTCCTGCAGGATCCCTTCAGCTACTGGCAGGCAGCTCTGAGGTCCCTCAGAGCCTTCTCTTCTGAACATCTCTAGCTCACTCAGCCTGTCATCACAGCAGAGCTTCTCCAGCCCTTGGATCATCTTTGTGGCCTCTAGACTCACTCCAGCAGCTCTGTGTCCTCCTTCTGCTGGAGACACCAGAACTGGAGGCAGGATTGGAGGTGAGGTCTCAGCAGAGCAGATTCAAGGGGCAGAATCCCCTCTCTTGCCCTGCTGCCCACACTCCTCTGGCTGCAGCCCAAGATACAACTTGATCTTGATCTAATATTCAGGATACCTGAACTCATATTTCCTTGTGCTGTGGATTAGGCAGCCTGGGTGAAACTACCAGATGGCTGAACATGTCTGTGCAGGATGAGGAGGGGCTTATTTTGGTTCTGTTTCTGGGTTTTTTTGGGTGGGTGTGGGTTTTTTAATTTTATTTTTGGCTTCTCTTTGTGCCTGTTAGATCATTTTAGTGGCAGAAGGGATTTAAACCCTGGGATGACTGAGGGCTCTGCAGGCTAGTTCAGTACAGCTGCTTGCAGATGAGCTGAGCATCAGAAAGCCCTGCTGTCTACAGAAGATACAGTAGCAAGTATAAGAATAGTTCTATGCCTGTTTCTGGGAACAATGGACTCAGAAGGAATCTGTTAAGGTTCTTCCAGGAAGGATGCCTGAGGCTCTGATCTTTGCTGACAGTTGACTGCTCCTACACTTCTTTTACACAGCCCTGACAGCTCTTTGAGGGAAATAGAAGCCTCAGTAATGATCAGGTCTCAAAGGAGCCACTTTGAATTCACTTGATAAACTGAATCTCATTTGGAAGGCAGGATCCTTCTGGTGGGATGAAAGCTTGCTTTTGTTTCTGGCACTCTTTCTGTTTGAAGTCCTTAGCTCAGGAGTTATGAAATAGAATTGCTTAACAGCTCTGGGTTTGAGCAGGGCTCACTTGTTGCACACAGCTTCTGGAATGAGTTTTTGTGCAGCAGGTTTAAATGCAGCAGGAGATGGAGCCTATTTCAGAGTGCTGCTGTGGTTGGGTGCTTCACTTATACTTTTTCCTGTCCCCCCCCCTCTCATGTAGGGCCCCCTGTTAAGCTGGAAAAATAAACTCAGAATTAGAGTAAACAGCAGAGATTCTGCAGGATTTTATTTTGAGCTGTTTTTTGTGTGTTTAAATAATGTGCACATTGCTTGCTGTGGGTAAACAAAGCCAAGTTTCCTTTTGTTCAGGACTACACTGAATGCCAGAGAGAGCTGAAACCTGAAATTAACTGGAGAGGTGAAGGAAAAAAATGAATCTCCAGACATCTTGTGAACCAAAAGTGTTTTGTTTTGTTTTGTTTTTTTTTCAACTTCAAAAACAAAGTTCTTGATGGAGGTTGTCAGACTGAACTCTGGGACACTTTAGGTGGTCATAGAGTGGCTCAGGTTGGAAGGGACCACGGAGCTCATCTACTCCAACTCCCCTGCCATGGGCAGGGACACTTCTCAGTTAGACTCAGCTGCTCAAGGCCTCATTCAGCCTGGCCTTGAACATCTCCAGGAAGAAGGTATTCAGAGCCTCCTTGGGCATCCCATTCCAGACTCTGACCACCCTCACACTGAAGAACTTCCTTAGCTCCAGTCTAACCCTGCTCTGCTTCAGCTCCAAACCATTCCCCCTTAGCCTGTCTCAGACACCCTCTGGACAAGTTCCTCTGTTGCCTTCCTGAAGGATCCCTTCAGCTACTGGCAGGCAGCTCTAAGGTGGTCCTGGAGTCTTCCCTTTTCCAGGCTGCACACTCCCAACTCCCTTTGCCTGTGCTCACAGCAGAGGTGATCCAGACTCAATCTTTTACATTGGGCAGGAGGAGGGGAAAAAAAAAAAAGGTGGTGTTTTCGTCTCTCTCTATTAAAGTTGTTTGTGTATTGCCTGGGTCTTGGAGACTGGGCAGGTGAGGAAAAAGACAGTGAGTCTGAGGAGACACTGGAACAGGTTGCTCAGGGAGGTTGTGGATGCCTTCTCCCTGGGGGTTTTCAAAGCCAGGATAGATGAGGCCTTGAGCAACCTGGGCTGTTGGGAGGTGTCACTGCCTATGGCAGGGGGATGGGACTGGATGAGCTTGAAGGTTCCTTCCAACCCAACCCATTCTGTGAATGTATGAAAAATCATAGAATCAGTCAGGGCTGGAAGGGAGCACAAGGATCAGCCAGCTCCAACCCCCTGCCATGGGCAGGGACACCTCACACTAGCTCAGGCTGGCCACAGCCTCAGCCAGCCTGGCCTTAAACACCTCCAGGGATGAGGCTTCCACCACCTCCCTGGGCAACCCCTGCCAGGCTCTCACCACCCTCATGCTGAACAACTTCTTCCTAACACCCAGCCTGAATCTCCCCATTTCCAGCTTTGTTCCATTCCCCCCAGTACTATCCCTGCCTGACAGCCTCAAAAGTCCCTCCCCAGCTTTCTTGTACCCCCTTCAGATACTGCAAGGCCACAATAAGGTCCCCCTGGAGCCTTCC
The DNA here is from genome assembly GCA_013399055.1 of Ramphastos sulfuratus. Lineage (NCBI taxonomy): Eukaryota > Metazoa > Chordata > Aves > Piciformes > Ramphastidae > Ramphastos > Ramphastos sulfuratus. Next base: position 43,195 of record WBNM01018721.1, on the reverse strand, counting down.
AGACTGGCTCTCCAGCCTGAATAGCCCCAACCCCCTCAGTCTCTCCTCACAGAAGGTGGGCTCCAGCCCTCTGCTCATCCTCCTGGCCCTTCTCTGGGCCCCACCCCCCCTTTTCTTTCCTGCAAGTGAACATGTAGAGATGGCAGTCAGGTGCTCTGACCTTGCCATGTGAGCAGGAGCTGGCATTCATCTTCCAGGCTGTGCTTCTCGCAGAGGTCTGAGCATGCAGAGGCAGTTGGTAGTGATCACTCAGCCTCTGAATGCTTACAAAAAGATCAAGGAGTTGAGAAGGGCAAATGTGCTGAGTTCTGACATGTTTTGGCTCTCCTGGTAGATCAGTTCCCTTCAGCAAGGAGGGAAACAAAAACTCCTCCTGTTGCTGTTGTCTCCTCATTGAAAGTATTTGTGCTGTTGGCTTCTCTTGCGTTCTGTCATGCTAGATTTTGTGATTGGGTTACTTTTACCTCCTCTTTTGTCGCTGTGACAGCACTTTACAAGAGTGCAGGTGACTGTGGAGCAGCAAGTGACAAGGTTGAAGTCTTCTATTGTGAGTTCCCAAGAGAAAAAGAAGAGAAATTTAACATGCCCTTGAGGGATAGGTTAGGGAGTGCAGCATTTGAAAGCAGTCAGGACAATCAGAACTGCATTTTTAATTAATTAAAGGAACAAAAGAAACCCCAAACATTTGCAGCAGCTCTGTGAGCTGCCATCTGGCCAGTGGCTGTTGGAGAGGAATGCCATCCAGAGAGAAATATCTCTCTCCTGCTCCAGGACTGCTTCCTTGAAAGAGAATTCCTGGTCAAATTTCCTTAGCTCTGGTGCAGCAAAGCTGGAATGTAAGTGGCATTTGGAGAGTAACATTCCTGTGATAATCAAGTTGAATTTTGTTTCCACAGGCAGAGAAGTTTGGTGATTCTTTTGTGTTTGAGGGGATGCTGAGTGAAGAGGTGAAGGCTGACATCCACCAGGCAGTGAGTAACCAGCAGAGTTAAACCTACCTGGCAGTCATGGGGGGGATACCTAAACTGGGTGATGGTCCCAAAGCTGGGCACTAAATGGGAGTTGTGGAGGACTATTTGGTTCAGAATAAGAAACTCCCTCATGGGCCAGCAGGACCAGGGAAGTAATTGTCCCCTTAGTACTGCTGAGGCCACATCTTTAGTGCTGGGATCAGTTTTGGGCCTCCTCTCACTCCAAGAAGGACATCGAAGGTCTGGAGCAGGTCCAGAGAAGGGCAATAAAGCTGGGGAAGGGTCTGGAGAAGAGGGCTGGGGAGGAGCAGCTGAGGAAACTGGAGGTGTTTAGTGTGGAGAAGAGCAGGCTGGGGGCAGAGCTCATTGCTCTCTACAGCCCCCTGAGAGGAGGCTGCAGTGAGGTGGGGGTTGGGCTCTCCTCACAAGTAGCAAGTTATAGGAAAAGGTCTGAAGTTGCACCAGGAGGGATTTAGGTTGGACATCACAACAAACTTCTTCACTGGAAAGGTTCTCAACACTGGCACAGGCTGCCCAGGGAGGTGGTTGGATCTCCATGCCCTGGGGTGTTTCAGAGGGGCAGAGATGTGGTGCTGAGGGCCATGGGTTAGTGCCAGACAGAGTTACAGAATGGTTGGACTGGATGATCTTAGAGGTCTTTTCCAAGCCAAGCAATTCCATTATTCTATTTGCTTCCCTGTCTCCTGTTCCTCCTTTCCCGATGTGAATGTGCCTGAGCCTCTTTCAGGCTTTGTTTACCTCCTTAACCTTACAGGTTACTTAACCTTCCAGCTCCTGAGAGTAAGCAGATTATGTCTTGTCATCTGCTGGGTGAATTTATCTGCTTGCAGAAGTTTGGACAGAATGACCTCCTGAGGACCATCCTGGGGTCTGGATACATTGCTAGGTCTCTTTGAAAAGGCCTCAGAAATGCGGCTTTGGTGTGCACAGTGTGGTCATTTTGGAGGGGCTCTCATTCCAAGTTGCACTACTCTGGATGGGAATTTCCTTGGTGTTTTGGATTCATTTTGTTTCAGCTCAGTGAAACTAACATGGCCTGAAACAACAGAGGGAAGCAGGATGCACACAAGACAGGGATGAGGTAGTAGCAGGACTGAAACTCCATCTTCTGGCAGTAGTTCAGGTAGACACAAGGAAGTGTGAAGCAAAACTGCACCTCTAGAGCACGACTTGCTCCCAATTTACCTTCCAATGCTGTTGTGCTGAGGTGGAAAACTTTCTTCCCAGCAAGGACTCTCAGACACTGGCCCAGGCTGCCCAGGGAAGTGGTGAAGTCCCCATCCCTGGAGATGTTCAAAAGCCAGGTGGATGTGGTGCTGAGGGACAGGGTTTAGTGGCAGTGGCTTAGCAGCAGTGGTGAGATTGTGAGCCCTGAGTGAGTGGTTGGACTTGATCTCAAAGATCTCTTCCAACATCAGCAGTTCTCTGGTTTTCTGTGTACTGAGAAAAAGAAGACCAAGTTGGCCTTCCCAAGCCCTAGCATAAGTGATGTTGGAGGTGGGATAAATGCAGATGGGCTCATCCCATCTTCCCAGCAATCTGTATTAGAGAAGTTCTTTGCCTTCCCTAGTTCTGTGATAAATCCCTAAATCAGACTGTTTTGAACCAAACCAATCCTAAGAATGCTGCTGTAAGCCCAGGCTTGGCTATTTGTATAAACAGTCAGAGTTTGGAGCCTCTTCTCTGGGTGTGTCAGCCAAATTTTGTAGCCTTGAGTATGGTGCTAACAGAACAGTTCTGCCAGAGAGCTGGAATGGAGCCCAAACTGGTCTTTTTGGCTGCTTCTTTACAAAGCTTTTCTGTATTTCACAGAATGGGGTTGGAAAGGACCTTGAAAGATCATCCAGTCCAATGCCCCTGCCAAAGCAAGATCACCCAGAGCAGGTCACACAAGAATGGCATCCAAGTGGGTTTTGAAAGTCTCCAGAGAAGACGACTCCACAACCTCTCTGGGCAGCCTGCTCCAGGCCTCCAACACCCTCACACAAAACAAATTTATCCTCCTCTTTAGATGGAGCCTCCTGGGTTCCAGTTTGTGCCTATTGCCTCTTCTCCCTGGGCACCACTGAGCAGAGCCTGGCCCCATCCTCTTGTCCCCCACAGCTCCTTTATCTCTTGCTGAGCATTGCTCAGCTGCCCTCTGGGGCTGCTCTTCTGCAGGCTCTCAGCCCCAGGGCTCTCAGCCTGCACTGCATCATTGCCATTGGCACAGCCACTGGTGTGTTACTGGGACTGAAAATCCCTGCAGCCAAGGGATGGGAGAAAAGGGCTCCCTTTGTATTTTAACTTCGCCTTAGATGTGTTTTGGTAAGGTTCTTCTCCAGCTGAAGCACACAAGGGAGCTAAATGCAAATGTGGATATGGGGGAAGAGCAGCAGGAATGTGTTTTGGAAGCAGTGTTGCATATGCAGTAGAAGAATTGAGGGGAGGTGAAGAAGTGAAGAACTCCAACTAAAAGGATCCATACCAGCTCCTATGACGTACGAGCTGCATGCATCTGTTGGGGACTGTCTGGAGGTTTTGCTCTGCTTGGCCACTTTGGGATCTCCACTTACTAAACCAGACACATTTATTGTAGGCCCTCAGGGGATGCAACCAACAAATTAGCCCAGAGGTGGGGCTGCTGAAAGCTGTTGCAGGAGCAAACCAGCTCAGCACATAAAATAATTGTTGGAGCTCTGGGTGTGCATTTCCTGGAGGTGAGGTGGTCTCCCAGATAGCCACTGCCCCAGCAATGGAGGCTGGACCTAAGCCTCCTCTGGAAGGGAAGCAGGAAAAAAAGGGGTGGAGCAGCCAATAACTGAATTGTTCTAGGTTGCTAGGAGCTGGAGTTGTAGTTTTGGCCTCTCAGTTTGCATTGGGAAGGTGGCAGGGAGTGAAAATGTGGCCCTGTAAGAGCTGAGAGCACTGCTGGTAGAATTGGGCAGGAGCTATTGTAATCAAAGAGGGCAGGGATGTCATCCAGANAAACTGGATGTTAGGAGGAAGTTGTTTGCAGTGAGGGTGGTGAGGCACTGGCACAGGTTGCCCAGGGAGGTTGTGGCTGCTCCCTCCCTGGAGGTGTTCAAGGCCAGGTTGGATGAGGCCTTGAGTGACCTGTGCTAGTGGGAGGTGTCCCTGCCTATGGCAGGGGGTTGGAACTGGATGATCTTTGAGGTCCCTTCCAACCTTACCATTCTATGATTCTGTAGGGTGAGGGTGGAAGGTACTTTGAAACCAGCAAGTTGTGTGTGGGATTAACAAGTTTTGCTAGCTTCATTTATTAAAATCCCTTCTCAGGCTTGCAGATCAGGAGAAAAGGCTAATTAGTGCTTCTGGGACAGCCTTGGTGCTTGGCCCTTGGCTCAGGTGTCCTGAGTAACACACAACCTGCAACTGCCAACACCTTGGCACCCAGGATTGTTTTGTATATCTTTCATTTTCTTCTTAGACAGTTTGGGGAGAGGGGAAAAGGCTCAAAATGTAGAGATTTTGCTTCTCTGTTTTATGCTGAAATGATTTCCCTGCTCTTTTATAGGCGGTGGAGAGGGCGAGATGCCTGCAAAACACCATTGGGTTGTATCCTAGAGCAGAAAGCACAGGGACTGTGTCTGTGAAATGAGAAGGTGCTGAAGTGTGAGAGGATTTGAGAGCTCTTGTAAGAGTTTCTCTTGCTGTGCAGCTGCCATGAAAAAGGTAAACAGGGCAGCACTTAGCCAGGCTGGAGGACAGTCTGAGTCAGAGCTGCTCGCTGCAGAGCGCCGGTGACGTTTTCCTTCTTGGCTCAGGGAAGGCAGCAAAATTAATTCTTGCTTCTAAGCCAGATCAGTTCTGCAGTGAGAAACTCAAAAGCACACAACTTTGTGCACTTCATGAGTCTTGGAAGGGTGCTGAAGTTTTGGTCTGAGAATGCAATGAACTTGAGTCGCTGGCAAACTTGAGCGATGCTCCTAAGGTGCTGTGGTCAGTCCAAAGCTGTCAGATGCTGCTTTCAGCCTCAGCCCTGTGTGTAGGGAAATACAAACCCACAGCTCTGCACTGGCCTTGGCCTTGGAGCCAGGACCCCACCTGGAGCACTGCATCCAGTTCTGCTGCCCTCAACACAGGAAGGACATGGAACTGTTCAAGAGGCTCCAGAGGAGACCGCAAAGATGATCAGAGGGCAGGAGAAACCTCCCTATGGGGACAGGCTGGGAGAGCTGGGGCTGTTCAGCCTGCAGAAGAGAAGGCTCCAGGGAGACCTCAGAGCAATCTTCCAATACCTGAAGGGGCTCCGGGAGAGCTGGGGAGGGACTTTTCACAGGGGCTGGGAGTGCCAGAATGAGGGACAATGGCTTTGAGCTGGGAGGGGGGAGACTGAGAGTGGAACTGAGGAAGAAGTTCTTGGCAATGAGAGTGGGGAAACACTGGCACAGATTGCCCAGGGAGGCTGTGGATGCCCTCTCCCTGGAGGTGTTCAAGGCCAGGCTGGATGGAACTTTGAGCAACCTGGGCTGACGGGAGGTGTCCCTGCCTATGGCAGGGGTTGGAACTGGATGAGCTTTAAGGTGCCTTCCACAGAGGAAATCTTTAAGGTCCCCAACCCATTGTACAAATTCCTGACTTCATCTACTGGCAGTAGTGCCCCAAGGGCACAGGCCCGTTCTGAAAGCACTGCAAACATTCTGCCTTTCAGATGAGGATGCACATGGCAGGCAGGGCAGCAGCACTCCTGTTTGCAGCAGTTACTATGGAGAAGGCACCTTGTGCCAGCAGGCAGTACCAACCTGCTTATCTCTGAACTGGGGGGAGCAAGCAGGTTGCTGTGGGCTTTGTTTGATACTGGGCATATGTCAACATGCACGAGGTGCAGGAGCTGACAAAGATACTGCCCCTTGAAGGGGAAATTCAACCTGTGCCATGCTTGGCTTTTGCTTTCTCTCACACCTTTCAGGGAGGAAACTGCAATCCAAGGGACAGCCTGTTTACTGCAGACCCCAGTGCTTCAGGTATGCCCTGCAAGAGGGGGGACTGACACTGGAGAGAAGGAAGAAATGTTCTACACTGAGGGTGATGAGATGCTGGCCCATGTTGCCCAGACAGGTGGTAGATGCCCATCCCTGGAACCATTCCAGCTAAGGTGGGCTGGGGCTTTGAGCAACCTGCTCTAGTTGCAGATGTCCCTGCTGACTGCAGGGGGTTTGGACTGGATGAACTTTGGAAGTCTCCTCCAACCCAACCCACTCTGTGATTCATGCCCTGCCAGGCTGTTTGAGGTGGTTAATAGAACAGAAATGCCCAAGCCAGAGGAACAGCAAAAGATGAAGACACTTTCTCTCAGGCTTTTGCTGTCTGCAGCTGTGGCCTGTCCTTCTGACACCAGCCAGGCTCAGGAATTGGGAAGATAGAGCTGGGGGCTTTTGACAAGGGCTTGTAGTGGTAGGATGAGGGGGAATGGATTGAAGCTGGGGAAGGGAAGATTGTGGCTGGAGATGTGGAAAAATTTCTTGACAGTGAGGGTGGTGAGATGCTGGAACAGGTCTCCCTGGAGGTATTCAAGGCCAGGTTGGAGGAGGCCTTGAGCAGCCAAGTCTAGTTGAGAGGTTGGAGTGGATGATCTCTAAGGTCCCTTCCAGCCCAAAGCATTTTGTGTTTCTACAGTCTCTGCTTTGCCTTGAGCCTTGCAGTGGTGTTCAGTTCCACACTATTGACTCTGCAAGGTCTCCCTGACTCACTCCCAGCTGTTTCCAGCTCAGCTCCAGCTGTTGCTATAGAGATGAGGTCCCACACAGAGGCAGGGCATGTCTGTGCTGTTCTCAGCTTGGTGATGAGAAGGAGAGGCAGAGCTGCAGCCTGGCACAGCTGAGCAGGGTGTCCCTGCCTGAGGGTTCTCCTTGCATTTGGAAAATGGCTCTAAACTCAAGTGGGGCACTACACAGCTCTGCCTTGTTTGAGGACTGCCCCTTGGAATGTGATGTGGTGTGGATCAGAGTGGGGCTAAGCTGTGTCTCTGTCCTATGCTGATTCCTCTTTCTGACCCAGAGCAAGACTTGACAAAGGCAGTGCCAGCTGCCATCCAAAAGCTGCTGAGAGCTGTGCTGTGCTAGTGCAGTCTGCTGGAACAGCAGCTGCTTGTTGACATCTGAGACTGCTGAATCATGATCCCAGCTCTTGAGCCACCTATTCACAGCTGTGGTGCACTCCTGCAAGCGGGTGGAGGTTAATGCCAACCATTTCCTGGCAGAGTGGGCACTGTTAGTGAGGTGCTGTGGTGGTGAATGCTTGGAGCTGGCTGGGGAAGGTGAGAGAGAGATCTCTGCTCTGAAACTTTTGAAGGGTGCTGGGAAGGTACAACAATACTACAAGGAACCCACACTTAGAATCACCCAGGTTGGAAGAGAGCTCCAAGCTCACCCAGCCCCAGCCAACCAACCAGACCATGGCACCAAGTGCCCCATCCAGGCTTGTCTTGAACATCTCCAAGGGATGGCGACTCCACCACCTCCCTGGGCAGCCCATTCCAATGCCAATCACTCTCTCTGCCAAGAGCTTCCTCCTGACATCCAGCCCAGACCTCCCCTGGCACAGCTTGAGGCTGTGTCCCCTTGTTCTGTCCCTGAGTGCCTGGCAGCAGAGCCCAACCCCAGCTGGCTACAACCTCCCTTCAGGTAGCTGCAGAGAGCAATGAGGTCTGCCCTGAGCCTCCTCTTCTGCAGGCTGCACACCCCCAGCTCCCTCAGCCTCTCCTCACAGGGCTGTGCTCCAGGCCCCTCCCCAGCCTTGCTGCCCTTCTCTGGGCACCTTCCAGCACCTCAACATCTCTCTTGAATGGAGGGGCCCAGAACTGGACACAGCACTCAAGCAGTGGCCTGAGCACTACTGAGCACAGGGGCACAAGAACCTCCCTGCTCCTGCTGGCCACACTGCTCCTGATCCAGGCCAGGATGCCATTGGCTCTGCTGCCCACCTGGGCACACTGCTGCCTCATCTTCAGCTACTCTCTCCCAGCACCCCCAGGTCCCTCTCTGCCTGGCTGCTCTCCAGCCACTCTGTCCCCAGCCTGTAGCACTGCTTGGGGCTGTTGTGGCCAAAGTGTAGAACCCTGCACTTGGCCTTGTTCAATCTCATCCCATTAGCCTCTGCCCACCCATCCACCTGCCCAGGGCCCTCCTACATGGAGTATTGTGTCCAGTTCTGGGCTGCCCAGTTGAATGACAGGTTGAATGCTCAAAGCCTCATCCAACCTGGCCTTGAACACCTCCAGGCAGAGGACATCCACAACCTCCCTGGGCAACCTGTGCCAGTGTCTGCCCACCCTCACTCAACAATTTCCTCAGTTCCAGTCTCGGTCTCCCCTCCAAGCTTCAGTCCATTTCCTCTTGTCCAGTCACTCCAAGCCCTTGTAGGTGTTTCATCTGGGATCTCCTCCAGGTCTCTCCAGCAGCATGTGCTGTTGCTTTACTGAGTGGATCCCTTGCCAGTGCACAGAACACTCCAAACTCTGAGCATTATGAAAAGAACTAAGCTCATTAGTGGCAAGGGAGGGCTTGGCTGTGTTAACTGTGGTGTTGCAACATCTCTGCCTAATTAGCTCTTCTACTAATTAGATTTAGAGCAATTAAAAGCTTTAAAGAATTCTGAGAAGTTTTTTGACAGGGCTGTAGATTTCAGGTACACACCTTCCTCATCTTGCTGCATGCTGACTGGGGACAGAGGCTGACTTTAGGAAAGTTTGCAGTTTATTATTGAAGGCTTAGGGAGTCTGCCAATGGAGGCACTGTCCTGGTGCTATCTGTGTAGCTGCTCTGGAGTTGATCTCTGAAGGAGGAAGCCTGCAAGAGAGCCAGCAAGGGACTTTCTGCAAGGGCTTGAGGTTACAGGATGAGGGGCAATGGATTGTAGCTGAAAGAGGGGAGATTGTGACTGGAGATGAGGAAGAAATTCTTGGCAGTGAGGGTGGGGAGAGAGTGGCACAGGTTGGATGAGGCCTTGAGCAACCTGAGCTAGTGGGATGTGTCCCTACCCATGGCAGTGAGGTTGGAACTAGATGGTTTTTAAGGTTCCTTCCAACTTGAAGGGACCTTCCAATAGCTGAAGGGATCCTGCAGGAAGGCTGCAGAGGGACTTGTCCTGAGGGTGTCTAGAGACAGGCCAAGGGGGAATGGTTTGAAGCTGCTGAGGCAGAGCAGGGTTAGAGTGGAGCTGAGGAAGAAATCTGAGGGTGGTGAGAGCCTGGCACAGGCTGCCCAGGGAGGCTGTGGCTGCCTCCTGCTTGGGGGTGTTCAAGGCTAGGCTGGATGAGGTCTTGAGCAGCTGAGTATAGCTGAGAGGTGTCCCTGCCCATGGTGGGGGAGGTTGGAGGAGATGATCTTTAAGATCTCTTCAAACCCAACTCATCCCATGAATTTCTGTCTCTGGGTGTCCTGCAGAGGCTGGCAGGCATTGGTGAGCAGCTCAGCAGAGCCAGGAGCTGTGCATGCATGGAGCTGTCATGCAGAGAGACTCTTGTTTCTCTGGGTTTAAAATAAGCCCTGCTGATGGAAAGCATCTGGGTTTTTCTCTTGCTTAACAAGAGTGTTTTCCAACATTCAATTCTTGCACAGTCTAAGTCTTTGCAGTCTCCTGCAGGGAGTTTTGGACAAAAAACCCCAAACCCAGCAGTTTAATTGAAAGAATTTGATGTGCTTAAAAACCATCAGGATGAGAAAGATTTAATCTTTGTATTTCTCTGGATTCACAGAGAAGCTTCAGCAAATGGTACTGCAGCTTTTTGCTTCCTCTGAGGGAGCTGTTAAGTTCTAACCTGCCTGGGCAGCCTCTTCAAGTGCCTACCACCCTCACTGTCAAGAGCTGCTGCTTGATCTCCAGGTCTCTGAAAGCCCCTGTCCTTCAGAGAAGGGTTTCTGAGTCAGAACAGAATAGTTCAGTGTCCTGTGCACTGACCCTGCTCAGCTTTGAGAGGAGCTGAAGAGAAGAAATAACAAGTTTATTCCAGGAACAAGTCCTTGGCATGGCAGAACCAAAGCTGGTTTTTGGTTGGAGAGCAGCACTCCCTGACTGCATCGTTACAGAGTGCTTTGTCTGCTCCCTGGTGCTCAGCAAGCCAACTGGAAAGAAAGAAACTTCACTTCTAGGGCTCTCCTGTCTCCACCTTCTGGAAGCTGACAGCAAATAATTTAAACTGAGCTTACTCAGTTAATTAACTGGAAAGCAAACATGTGGCAAGATGCTGCTTCTGCCCCTGGTCACAGACTGCCTTAGCTTGCAAGGGACTGCAGAGATTATCTGCTCCAACTTCCCCACCATGGGCAGGGACACCTCTCAACTACACTCAGCTGCTCAAGGTCTTGTCCAGCCTGGCCTTGAACATCCCCAGGCAGGAGGCAGCCACAGCCTCCCTGGGCAGCCTGTGCCAGACTCTCACCACCCTCACACTGCACAACTTCTTCCTCCGCTCCACTCTAACCCTGCTCTGCCTCAGCAGCTCCAAACCATTCCCCCTTGGCCTGTCGCAGACACCCTCAGCACAAGTCCCTCTGCAGCCTTCCTGCAGGATCCCTTCAGCTATTGGCAGGCAGCTCTGAGGTCCCTCTGGAGCCTTCTCTTCTCCAAGCTGAACAACCCTGAGAGACTAAACTGTGCCTTGTGTCAGACCTTCAGGTGAGAGAAGTGACCCTGTTAGGTTCCAGATGATCCCTGGTGAACCAAAGAGGGCAGGAGAGGCACCCTGAGGGCAAGATTTAGAAAAGTGCTCAGGATTTGGTCTCCCTCTTGCTTTTTTTGGGGGGGATAATATTTTTTGTTTGTGCTCTTCTGTAGCTCTTCCCTGTTGTAACATGAATCAAATGATCACCTCAGTTTGTAGTAGTGACAGGACAAGAGGTGACAACTTCAAACTGGAAGAAGCTGGATTTAGATGAGACATTAGGAAGCAATTCTTTCCAGTGAGAGTGGGGAGACACTGGCACAGATTTCCCAGAGCAGCTGTGGATGTCCTTTCCCAGGAGGTGTTCAAGGCCAGGCTGGATGAGGCCTTGAGCTGGTGGGAGGTGCCCCTGCCCATGTCAGGGGGGTTGGAACTAGATGATCGTTGTGGTGCCTTCCAACACAAACCACTCTAGGACTGTCTGAAGTGGCTGCAGCAGAGCCCTCAGCTGTGACAGCTTTGTAGCCTCTTCTCATGTGCTGCTTCTTCAGAGTGGCCTTTACCTGGCATTTTAAGTCTTCTGCCCTGGCTCTTGTTTCTTTTCAGGTTGCAGCTGCTCCTTGGTGGTTGCCTGTGAAGGGAGCCAACTGGAAGCACCCTGAGGGCCCTGACTCTAGCATCTCCAACAGGTAACTCATCAATTACCACTCAGTTAAGCATTGCTTGTAAATACCCCTGTAAGCTTACACCAGGAGTGGGGGTGCAGGAAAGAGGTTTTGAGTTAGGTCTGTTTGCTGCTTCTGTGGCTGTTTGTTGTCCCATCCTCTAGTGTGTTGCATGCAGTGGTCAGTGTGGTCAGTGCTGTTGTACCATCTCAGGAACATTTATGAGCATGTTCCACCTGAGGGAAGAGGCTGGCACAGGTTGCCCAGGGAGGCTGAGGATGCCCCCTCCCTGGAGGTGTCCAAGGCCAGTTTGGATGAGGCTTTGAGCAACCTGTGCTGGTGGGAGGTGTCCCTGCCCATGGCAGGGGGTTGGAACTAGATGAGCTTTAAGATCCCTTCCAACCCATTCTGTAAATCTCTGAAAAGACACCAAAGTGAAGTGTGCCTCAGTGTGTTTCCCAGTTACAGAGCATAGTGGAACAGAGGGCCAGGAACCTCAGAATGTTCAGTACAGATTTGGGTTTGGAGAGGAACATTAAGCACTGACTGCATGACCTGGATTGGTTCCAGGTCCATACATTGGTGCCATCTCCATCCATTTCTGGAACATCTCCAGGGATGGTGACCACCACCTCTCTGGGCAGCCTGTGCCAATCCCTGACCACTCTTGCAGCAAAGAATTTTTTCCTCATCTCCTAACCTTCCCTTGGCACAATTCAGGCAGTTTTCTCTCCTATCATCTAGCACTAGGGAGCAGAGCCCAACCTCACCTGGCTCCAACCTCCTCTCAGGGAGCTGCAGAGAGCAATGAGGTCTTCCCCTCAGCCTCCTCTTCTCCAGGCTGCACACTCCTAGCTCCCTCAGCTGCTCCTCCCCAGCCCTGCTCTCCAGACCCTTCCCCAGCTTTGTCCTTCTCTGAACCTGCTCCAGCCCCTCAATGTCATTCTTGGAGTGAGTGCCTCAAAAGTGAATGCAGTATTTGAGGTGTGGCCTGACCATTGCTGAGGAACTTCTCCCATTGCAGCTCTTTTCTCTGCCTGGTCTCCATGAGGTCCATGAAGTTGCCTCTGGCTGCCTTACTCTAGTAAAAGTTTCAGAACTGTTTGAAATGAAGTCAGACTCTTTAGCCTAGATCTAGTAGGTGCTGGCATGGTTTTGAGTCCTCTGAGGACAGGGCTGTGTTAGGATAACATCATCTGATGGTGAAGTGCTCAGTAACGAGTCCGTTGTCTGCTCTCCAAGGGCAGGGGAAGAATTATCTGAGGCAAAAATAGAGAGAGGAGCGGGAGGTGCTGTTAGGGGGAGACAGCAATTTAGGTCACAGCCAGCAGGAAAGAGCAGGAAACTTGCCATGGAAACCTGGTCTTGTAGAGCTCTGGTGCAGACTGAGCCTAGAACCACTGCTGGTCATCTGCCACATGGAAGTGGCCAACAGGCTGGTGAAAGGAGGTAGGAAAGATGAGTTCAATAGGAGGTCCTGAGTGCCTTCTGCACCAACAGCCTCAACTCTTCAAGTATCTTGGGCTGGCAGAGGCTTGTCAGAAGGATCTGCCTCATCCAAAAATGAATGGAGGTCTCACTGATGTTTATAACTGTCTGAAGGGTGGGGGATAAGAAGGGGCCAGGCTCTTAGCAGTGAATACCAAGTGGAAACAGGAAGCTCCACCTCAACAAGAAGAAGAACTTCTTCACTGTGAGGGTGCTGGAGGCTTGGAGAAAAGTCCCTTTGCAGTCTTGCTGTAGGATCCCTTCAGCTCTAGGCAGCTCTAGGGTCCCCCCTGGAATCTTCTCCAGGCTGCACACCCCCAGCTCCCTCAGCCTGTGCTCACAGCAGAGCTGCTCCAGGCCTTGGAACATCTTTGTGGTCTCCTCTGGAGTCTCTCCAGCAGCTCTGTGTCCTTCCGACACTGGACTCCTCTTTGTCTCATCTTGATTTTTCCTTACACCTCTGTGGAGTTAATTTTCTCTCTCTTGTTTCTGTCTGGCTGCATTTCCCTGCCAGCATCTTGCTGCCTTGCTCTCAGTAGCTCATATTGGATGGAAGCAATCCCATGCCTTGTCCAGTTGGATCTGAGCTGTGAAATGTCCTCGCAGCCCTTTGTGGCCATGTCCAAAAGAGCTTCTGCTGCACAGCTGTGAGATTGCCTGCATCTGCTGATGCTCTCACCCTGCCTCTTTTGTTCCCCAGGATGAATCACCCAGTTCTTCATGTTTCCTGGAATGATGCTGTGGCATTCTGCACATGGGCAGGGAAACGCCTGCCAACGGAGGCTGAGTGGGAATACAGCTGTCGAGGGGGGCTGGAAAACAGGTACCTGGCACAGATGTGTCCCTGAGCAGTGGGCAGCACTGCTGTGTGCCAGGGCAGGACTTGTGGGGGGTGTTTATTACCCACCAAGTGTTTTTCCTTGTGCAGTGAGCACATCTGTGGTGAGTACAGCACTGATTTACTCTGCATAGAATCCTCCAGGGCAGGGAATTTCCCTCGGTGTTGTAATCTGAGTGAGAGGAGAAGACAGAGAGTCCAAGAGAGCAGGAGAGGTGACCAAGTGCCACGACACAGGACTGCTGCTGTTGCAGGAGGTGAAAGGTGCAGTGAAGGAACTTAGTGTCAAGGCTCAAAGAGGTAGAAAAGAGCTTAAGAAGTGAGTGACCACATCACTGTCCAGCAGCTGTAGGGACACTGGATCCAGATCTGACTGTGGGCTTGGGGAGGAGAGGAAAAACAAGATGAATCCTGTGTCCTGGATAACAAAATGCACAGGGCAGAGCTGCCTCTGCTTTCTTCATTTAAGAAGTGACCTCACAGAATCTCCTTGAAAACCTGCTAGATGTTGGTACAAAGATAACTGGAATGCAAACAGTTCTTCAGGGTAAAGAGCCCTGGGGCTGTGGAGCCTGGAGAAGAGCAGCCCCAGAAGGCAGCTGAGCAATGCTCAGCAAGAGAGAAAGGAGCTGAGGGGAACAAGAGGCTGGGGCCAGGCTCTGCTCAGTGGTGCCCAGGGACAGCACAAGGGGCAGTGGTGGCACAGGAGGTTCCATCTGAGCAGGAGGAGAAACTTCTTTGGTGTGAGGACCCTGGAGCAGGCTGCCCAGAGAGGCTGTGGAGCCTCCTTGTGTGGAGAGCTTCCATGGCTAGCTGGGCACTGTGCTGCTGGGCAAGCTGCTATGGGTGCCCTGCTTTGGCAGGGGGTTGGACTGGGTGATCCCCAGAGGTGCCTTCCAACCCTCACCATGCTGGGATTCTGTAGGGAGAGGAGGCAGGGGGATTTGAAGGAAGTGTCTCACTTCTTTCTGAAAAAGAGAGATGATTGAGAGCTGCTCTCCTGTGTTTTTGAACAGACTTTTCCCATGGGGCAACAAGCTTCAGCCAAAAGGCCAACATTATGCCAACATCTGGCAGGGACTGTTCCCAACCAACAACACTGCAGAAGATGGGTACAAAGGGACTGCACCTGTAAGTGTGTCTCAGAGCCAATTAATCAGCTTAAGTCTTCCTCTGATTGAGGTCCTGGTGACCTCCATCCCTGTACTCCTTCCCCTTTAGGGTTTTAAAGGTACAATAGATTTTACTTCAATTGTTTTTACCAAGGGACTCTTAAATGCTAATTGAAGAGGAATGATTGCATTCATTTGAACTTCTTAGTTCCTCTCAAACTGACCTCTTTCCCCCTTTTCCAGTCCCTTCTGAGTCAAAAGCTGAAATGCCTTCTGCCTGCACTTTAGCCAGTACAAATTTTTTACCTATCTTGTTTCTAAGGCATAAAAAATGTGCAATAGTTTTTAAAAAGCTATAATAAAACTTCCCCTTCTTGAAGGGTTGGATCTATCCAGGGTGGCAAACAATGCAGAGGGATTTTAAAGGCAGTCAGGAGTGTGAGTGAATTATTAAATGGTAATGAAAAAGTCCAAAAGGTTTCATCAGCAGAGCAATCTTCTGCATGAGTTGATGGCCACTTGTTATAGGTTCATGGAATGGTTTGGGTTGGAAGGGACCTTGAAGATCATCCAGTACCAACCTCTCTGCCACGGGCAGGGACACCTCCCACTAGCCCAGGCTGCTCAAGGCCTCTTGGTTTTCTTTTTGTGGGAGGAGGAATCTGGAAGCTTTAAGCATGGCCATGGAGGTCAGGTCACAAGTGCTGGGTGCAGAGCTGTCTGGTCCAACAGTGCTTTTTCCTCACAGGATCAGTCTGCAGAACCAGTGAGAAGATGCTGTGTGCCATGATGGACATGTGCTGCTGAGAACACAGAGGGTGAATTCCCTGCTGGCTGACCCTTGGAGGCCCCTTCCAACCTAACCCATTCTGTGACAGCATTCTTGCTTCCATTCTCTTGTGTATGGATGCAGCATGAGAAGTGTTAACAGCTCTGCACTGCTAATTTGATGTCTGCTTTTGAGGCATGAAGGCAGAAGCTCCTGGGGAGCAGAAGTGTTCCCTCAGCAGTCTGGTGCTTAGGGTTGAAGCCCTCATCTCCTGTAGAGTGGCTCAGAGGACTGGCCCTTGTGTTCCCTGTCTCCTGCAGGTCACTGCTTTTCCTCCCAATGGATATGGCTTGTACAACATAGTAGGGAATGCCTGGGAGTGGACATCAGACTGGTGGGCTGTCCATCACTCAGCAGAGGAACTTCACAACCCTGTAAGTGCTTCATTGGAATCCTCTCTTGCTTCTCTGCTCTGGTTGCTGTTGGAAACCTGTTGTGCTATAGCTGGGCTGTGCTCTGGTGAAGTGACCTCACACCACAGGTCATCATGGAACCAGGCTAGAAATGGGTAGGTTCAGCCTGAGTGTTAGGAAGAAGTTGTTCAGCATGAGGGCAGTGAGAGCCTGGCAGGGGTTGCCCAGGGAGGTGGTGGAAGCCTCATCCCTGGAGGTGTTTAAGGCCAGGCTGGCTGAGGCTGTGGCCAGCCTGATCTAGTGTGAGGTGTCCCTGCCCATGGCAGGGGGGTTGGGGCTGGCTGATCCTTGTGCTCCCTTCCAACCCTGACTGGTTCTCTGATCTGCATGTTGTAGCATTGCTGCAGGACAGTTTCCTCTGCTTCAACTGGACAGGCCTCCACAGCTGGTTAGCAGCTGAGTCCTTCCCTACTGGCATCACAATCCACAAGGCAAGAATTTCCCAAAGCAGTGGAAATAGTTCCAAGCAGGAAAAGCAAGGGGTTTGCTCATGTGTGCTGCTGCAAGCTCTGCTGCTTTATTTCTCCAGGTAGAAAGCAAGATACAGAATGGCAGGGGCTGGAAGGGGCCTCTGCAGATCATTCAGTCCAACCCCCATGCCAAAGCAGGGTCACCCAGGGCAGGTCACACAGGAGTGGCATCCAAGTGGGTTTTGGAAGTCTCCAGAGAAGGAGACTCCACAACCTCTCTGGGCAGCCAGCTCCAGGCCTCCAGCACCCTCACACCAAAGAAGCTTCTCCTTATGTTGAGGCAGAACCTCCTGAGTTCCAGCTTGTACCTGTTGTTCCTTGTCCTATCACTGGGCATTACTGACAAGAGCCTGGCACCTTCTTCTTGCCACCCACCCCTCAGATATTTATAAACACTGATCAGATCCCTTCTCAGCCTTCTCTTCTCCAGGCTCAACAGCCCCAGACCTCTAAGCCTTTCCTCATCACAGAGATGTTCCAGGCCCTTCAGCATCCCTATAGCCTCTGATGGACACTCTCTAGTGGTTTCCTGCCCCTCATGAACTGGGGAGCCCAGAACTGGACCCATTCCTCCAGATGTGGTGTCACCAGGACAGAGTAGAGGAGGAGGAGGAAATGCTCTCCTTGACCTGCTGGCCACACTTTTCTGACTGCATATCAGGAGTTATCCTTCTGGCTTCTTCTAGCTCATTTGAATCTCCTCATGTACTAGAATTGAAGCTGTGGGCAGAAGCAGTTGCCCAGGCTTAGAGAGGTTAACCTCTGGTTCTCTTTGTGGCAGGCAGAGCAATAGATCCTGCAGGGTAAGCTTGGTGTGGGGAGGGTTTCTGATGCAGTATCTCTCAGCAGATCCAGGTTCTGGTATCACCTCTCCTCCTTGTTTATCCAGGATGACCAAAGCTGAGAGAGCTCAGCACTGCTCTCACAGAGATAGCTTTGTTCAGACACAGCTTTCTGTAGTGACAAAAGCAGTTCAGCCTCAGAGGGCAGCAGCTCTGCTGCAGGATTTCAGCATCCCCATGAGGGTAGTGGAACACTGGAGCAGGCTGGCCAGGGAGGTAGTTGAGGCCTCATCTCTGGAGATACTCTCAGTGAGGCTTGACAGGGCTCTGGGCAGCCTGTTCCAGTTGAGGATGCCCCTGCTGACCTTTAGAGGTCCCTTCCAACCCAGGCCATTCTGTGATTTCTTGTGTAGTCTTTCTTTGGTGTGCTGGATGGCACTGGAGGCCTTTCTGGGAAGCCAGCAATTGGAAGTAGCTTGAGGAACTTGCTTAGCCTTGCAGAGGTTGATCTTTTGCTGTTCTTCCAGTAGGGTGTTTCTAGTAGGAGAAGAAGCCAGACTCATCTTGGGGTCCAGAAAGCTCTAGATCTGCACCAGCATTTCCAGTAGCATCTGGACTGCTCCTAACCCAAACTTACTTACACACTAAGATGGAAACTAGTAGTCAGGACCTGGTGTCTGAGGCAGAGCACTTCCAAGTGAACTCCAAAGGGGTTTTCTGCTGAAATGGGTAAGGAAACTGAATCTCATCATGTGCAGAAGTGTCCCAAAATAGGCAGGCTGCAGTTACCTTCTGAGACATGAGAGATGATTAGCACCAGATCTATCAGCACCAACCTCTTCAGTCTCTCTGGAGTCCAAGTGAGCATAACCTATATACAGGAATTCTTCCAGAGGGGCAGAGCTCAAAGTTCTTTAACATAGTTAGTTTAAAATCCAAAGTCTTCAAAGCAGTTTCCTGATACTGGAGAGATTCTGGGGATCTGTGGATGGTCTTAGAGCAGGACAATAAAGCTGCTCATTCTAAACTGGAGTTACTTTGGAGCTAACAGCAGAGACTGCAGTTCAGTATTTGCAGGTTTTAATGGGAAATCCTGCTCAGCAGCCCCATTGTTCTCTGCTTTGTCATCTTCTCCTGTAGCTTTTTTTTTTTTTTAGGTCCCTTCTGGCTGGCTTTCCCTTGGCTTCCCTTCAAATGAGATCAGCTTGAGTTGATTGTGCTTGTTAGAGGCTTGTGTTGGAGTGGGGCTTGGTGCAAGTGCAAAGACAGTTCCCAGCAGCTCTGGAAATGGAAGGAGTCTGTCCTATGGTGGGGCAGCCTGGCTTGGAGACAGCAGACATTGCCTCTGGGTGTGGTTTTCCTTCAGTATTTGGAGTCAGAGGCCAGATCTGGGAAATTCTTTTGGCCTATTTCACATCTGTGATGCTGCTGGAGTGTCAGTGTGGTGAGCTTTTGGTATCATGGATTCACTGAATGGGTTGGGTTGGAAGGGACCTTAAAAATCATCCAGTTCCAACCCCTGCCGTGGGCAGGGACACCTCCCACCAGCCCAGGTTGCTCAAAGCCTCCTCTAACCTGGCCCTGAACACTCCCAAGAGAGGGCATCCACAACTGTTTCAGTGTCTGCCCACTCTCACTGTCAGGAATTTCTTCCTAAGTATAAATTATTATAATCTCTTCCTGATCTAAAGAGTCCCCAGGCAGCCAGAACCAGTGGATGCATTCAGTGTCACAGAGCCATAATGGTGCTGTTGGGCTAATGGTTGGACTTGGATGACCTCAGAGGTCTCTTCCAACCAGAGCAGTTCTCTGATTATCAGGAGCTTCCCAAAGCACAACAGCATCAATGCCAGTGCTCAGTGTTTGCAGCAGGTCCCCCTGAGCCCTCTGCAAACCTTGCCCAGCAGCATTGTTTAGACAGACACAGCTGAAATGTGTTCTCATGGAACATTTATGGTGCTCCTTAAGCATCTCTGTTCTTACAGCTTGTTACCTTCAGCCCTGTTCTTTAAATACTGACAGTGTCCTCTCCTCCACAGAAAGGGCCTGCGTCAGGGACGGACAGAGTGAAGAAGGGAGGATCCTACATGTGCCATAAGGTAATGCCCTAAGGCCTCTGCTATTTTCACACTCATCATTGCTCTGATTGTCCCTCACTTGACAATGAAATCATCTTCTGACAGAGCTTCCTGGCAGCCTGGAGGCTTGCTGAAGGATTTAAAGAAGAGCAATAGCTCAAGTACTTAAGGAACTCTTGTTTAGGGAATCACAGAATGGTTTGGGATGGAAAGTACCTTAAAAATCTTTGGATTCCAACCCCCAGCCATGGTCAGATAGACTTTCTGCTACCCAAGGTTGCTCAAGGCTTCATCCAGCCTGGCCTTGGACATTTCCAGGCTTGGAGTGTCTGCAGCTTCTCTGGGCAACCTATTCCAGTGCCTCACCAGGTAACAGGTTGGACTTGGTGATCTTTGAGGTCTCTTCCAACCTTGGTGATACTGTGATACCATCCTCACAGGAAGAATTTCTTCTCAATGTCTCATCTCAATCCAGCTTCTTCCAGTTTGAAGCCATCACCTCTCATCCTGTCACTCCCTGCTTCTGTCACAATTCCCTCCTCAGCTCTCCTGTAGCCCCTTCATATCCTGGCAGGCTACTCTAAGGTCTCCTGGAGCCTTCCTTCCTCCAGGCTGAACACCCCCAACTCTCCCAGCCTGGCCTCACAGCAGAGCCCTTCCAGCCCTGCCAGCATTGCTGTGGCCTCCTCCGGCCTTGCTCCAACAGGTCCCTGTCTGTGCTGTGCTGAGGACTCCAGAGCTGCCCCCAGCACTGCAAGGGGAAGTCTCAGCAGAGCAGAGGGGCAGAATCCCCTTCCCTCTGCTGCCCACACTGCTGGGGATCAGCCCAGGAAATGGTTGGCTTCTGGGCTGTGGCTGTACATGGCCAGCTCACACTGAGCTGCTTTTCAGCCAGCACCTCCAAGTCCTTCTCATCAGGCCTCCTCTCTACCCATTCTCTGCCTAGCCTGGGTTTGTGCTTGGAGTTGTCCTGACGCAGGTGCAGGACCTCACACTTGGCCTCGTTGAGCTTCATGAGGCTGGCATTGGGCACCTCTCGGGCCTGTCAAGGTCTCTCTCTTTGGCTTGGAATTGAAGCACAGAAAGTGCTTCAGCCATTGTGGGGGTTTGAGCTGCAGAAGTGAAGCTGCTGTGTGCCTCCCATTGCCACTGTGTGCTCGAGTGACACTTGCGAGAGCAGGCAGCGTGGATGGGCCCTTTCACACAGAGTGGCTCTTGCTGCAGAAGGGACATCAGGTGTTTGCAGAGTGCTTGCTGGGAGGTGAATCTCTCATCCTGCCTGCCAGCAGATGTGAAGTTCCTCCCGAAGGTGTGGCCAGCCCCAGAGTGCAGCAGCCACAGCTCCTGTGTGAAGCTCTGCCGGCAGTGCTGGGCCAAGTGCTCCTTGCAGGGCTCCTTTTCATCAGAGTTGATCTCTGCTGCTTCCCTTCCAAAGCCTGCAGCTTGCCAAATCATCCTTGTAATGAGATTAAAGTTTGGACAGTGAGATCCCGTTTTCTCCGCTGATTTCCTCCTTAGGTGAAATCAATGTCAGCTGCTAATTAGCAGTTCTGATTAAATTAACTCTTGTTCGGCAATGAAGAGCGTGACCCATTTGGAAGGCTTGGAAGATTCTGGGCTGTCCTAGTCACTTTTCTAGGTGATGAAACTAGGCTGTGGGGCCAGACAAACCCCACTTGTAGTGCAAAGGCTCTTCACTGGGTGCTTTCAGTCTAACCACTCATCTGATCTGCTGCTGGGTGACCTCTCAGCTGGCTGAGGCTTCAGGTTACACATTTTTCAGGTAGGCTCAGCAGGCTTTTATTTGCCAGATAAATCAAGGGAGTGTTGGTCTGCTGGAGGGTAGGGAGGCTCTGCAGAGGGATCTGCAGGCTGGATCCTTGGGTTGAGGTCAGCGGGATGAGGTTCAACAAGGCCAAATGCCAGGTCCTGCACTTGGGTCACAACAACCCCATGAAGGCTCCAGGCGTGCAGCAGAGTGGCTGGAAACTGCCCAGCATGAAAGGACTTAGGGTTCTGGTTGGCAGCAGCTGGACATGACCCAGGATGTGCCCAGGTGGCCAAGAAGACCACCAGCATCCTGGCCTGGATCAGCAACAGTGTAGCCAGCGGGACCAAGGAAGTGATTGTCCTCTGTATTGGGCACTGGTGAGACCATACCTTGAAGACCGGGTTCAGGTTTGGGACCCTCACTCCATAAAGGACATTGAGGGACTGGAGCAGGTCCAGAGAAGGGCACCGAAGCTGGGGAAGGGTTTGGAGAGGAGGTTTCCCTTATTTCTAGCAGTGACTTTGATCTGTTTATTGAGCTATTAATATGTTGGAAATATTTTGCCCAATTAACCCAGCAAACCCTTGTGTAAGGCTCCAGGGAGACCTCAGAGCAGCCTTCCAGTACCTGAAGGGGGCTACAGGAAATCCAGGAAGGGACTTTTTACAGGATGAGGGGCTTTGGGCTGGAAGAGGGGAGAGTTAGACTGGAGATGAGGAAGAAATTGTTGACAGTGAGGGTGGTGAGACACTGGCACAGATTGCCCAGAGAGGTTGTGGATCACAGAATGTGATCTTCAATCACATTCTGTGATTCTGTGCTCCACAGCCTCCCTGGAGGTGTTCAAGGCCAGGTTGGATGAGGCCCTGAGCAACCTCGGCTGGTGGGAAGAGATTGGAGCTGGATGATAGTGAGGAGGCAGCAGCTGTGCTGTCTGTGCTGAGGGTCTCTCTCCTCTGCCCCTAGGCTTACTGCTACCGCTACCGCTGTGCTGCCCGCAGCCAGAACACTCCCGACAGCTCCGCCTCCAACCTGGGCTTCCGCTGCGCAGCAGACACCTTGCCACAGCTACCCTGACCAGCTGGGGTCACACCGAGGTCTAGAAGGCTCAGTGTCACCTCAGGCTGAAGAGATGTGACACAGAACAGACAAAACTCCAGTGCTTCACCTTCCCACTGAGGGCAGAACAATCCAGCACAACTCAGCATCGCTTGGAGAACCTTCTTGGATTTGTCTCTGGGGGAGCCTGGCCTGGACTTCATCCTGACCAAACGTTTTAATGGTGCATTCCACTGGTTTGAGCCAGAGTAGCCTGCAGTGATCTAGCACAAAGCTGAGCAAGCTGAATGTGTTGTAAAATGTTGGTTAATAGCTCCTTCAGAAAAGCTATTTATGGAATAGTTTTATTTTTTAATTAAATCATAAATACATTTTTACATAGTTTGAATTTCTACAGGGACCTAATTTTCTAGAGGGCTGTAAATAAAATCTGAAGCAGTTAAATTCTAGGCAGCTTTAAAAGATTGAAGGAGTCAGGAGTAAGGACTGGCAGGCAGGCAGCTGTCCAGGCAGGCAGTGAGTGAGTGCAGCTCTTAACACTCCTGCTGCAGGGAAAATCAGGTCCAGAGATGATTTTTTTTTTTTTTTTTTTTTTACTTGCTGCTC
The DNA here is from genome assembly GCA_013399055.1 of Ramphastos sulfuratus. Taxonomy (NCBI): domain Eukaryota; kingdom Metazoa; phylum Chordata; class Aves; order Piciformes; family Ramphastidae; genus Ramphastos; species Ramphastos sulfuratus. Next base: position 20,488 of record WBNM01018721.1, on the reverse strand, counting down.
TAGAAAGTGCCTTCTGCAGCTGAGGGGTGGCAATCCTCAGGGGGATCATGGTCAGAAATGTTGTACACATTGGAATAAACTGTAAGCATTTACTTACACTGCACTTTATTGATGGAGGAGCACAGTGTCATGGCTGTGGTGCTGGCTTCATTTGGGTACCTGCAAAGAAAACTTCACAAGAAACTGAAGGTAAATAAATGTTCTCCTTGGATCAAGATGGTTAGAGTGAGAAGCTGCCAGAGGTACCTGTGAACCTGAAGGTCTAATAAGGTAAAGTTTGAAACTCTTTGAAGGGGGATATTTTTATTATATTGTTTTTAGAGGAGAGGAATTTGAGCGAGGAGGAAGGGAAATGGGAGTAAGAGAGTCCTGGCTAAGGGGTGGGGAGCAAGAGGATGAGGCCAGGCTCTTGTTAGTGGTGCCCAGGGGCAGGACAAGGGGCGTTGGGCACAAACTGGAACCCAAGAGGTACCATCTGAACAGGAGGAGACACTTGTTTGGTGTGAGGGTGCTGGAGGCCTGGAGCAGGCTGCTTAGTCAGGGTGTGGAGTCTCCTTGTGTGGAGAGCTTGCAAGGCCAGCTGGGCACTGTGCTGCTGGGCAAGCTGCTGTGGGTGCCCTGCTTGAGCAGGGGCCTTGGACTGGCTGATCACCAGAGTGATCTCATTTTCAGCCCACTCCATGCTGGGATTCTGGGATTGCCCTCATGCTTTAGAACTTGTTGACAACGTATTTTATGTCCTTGAGTGGCCTTCCAAGGGCTGGCTGCTTTCAGAAGTACAAAGCTCTCTTGTTTCGTGCTTGCAATTGTGTCCTAGCAGGTGTCTGATACCAGCTGCTGGAACCAGCCTCTGTTGGCTGGGACTGTAAGGGTAGCATTGGAGAGAGACAGAGGCAGGGCTGTGTTCTCTGCTTCAAAGCTGGTGATGTAGGGAGCAGATACCACTCCCTGTGTTTGGGGGGTTGTGTTTTGGAGTTCATTTGTTTGACTCTCCACTTCCTTAGCTACTCCAGGTCATGCCAAGTGCACACTGCTGACAGGAAGGTAACACACCCAGCTGTCAGCCTGCAAACCCATCTCATCCTGGGGAGCAGGAATGCAGCTGGTGTCCAACTACTGGTGACACTTTTTCCAGGAGGGAAAGAGGAAGTAGATGGGATCATCCCCTTCCAACCCTGCACAGTGCCCTTTGAGGGGAAAAAAACTAGATCAGGCTCTGGGTAGGACAAAAGACCTCACAGCCCTGGTTGTGATCTGGTATCCAGTGCAGTGTGCAGACCTGGAGAGAGGTTCTCCTGTCAAAGCAGGCAGCCTTGATCAGGCAAGGAATGAAGTCAACAGCTTGTGAACTGCTTTTGCCTTGCAGCTGAAACCCTCTGCAAGGTTTTTGTACCAATGGAAGTGACCTTAACGATCAACAATCACATGATAATCTTTAACACCACAGCCACGCGTAAATTCCTCCTAATTCTGCAGCTAAACTGGAGGAGAAACTTGTTTGGTGTGAGGGTGCTGGAGGCCTGGAGCAGGCTGCCCAGAGAGGTGGTGGAGTCTCATTGCGTGGAAAGTTTCCAGCCCCAGTGGGCATTCTGCTCTTGGGCAAGCTGCTGTGGGTGCCCTGCTTTAGGAGGGGGTTGGACTGGATGATCTCAAGAGGTCTCTTCCAACCCCACCATACTGGGATTCTTCTCAGCAGCAGAAGCATGAAGGCCATGCATGAAATGTGCAGCAGCTAACACTGAAGCTTACCAAGTATAGGTAGAGGCACAGTCAGATTGTGTTTAGCAACAAGCAGCAAAAAGTCCTTTGTCCCCTGTCACTGTCAGGTTAGTCTTTCAGGTCCAAATCTAAGTTGTCTTTTTCATTAAAAAAGGACTTGCCAATGACCTGCAGAGCAGCAAATCCCCTCAAGACCCTCTACCTTGTGTGTGTTTGGTGAAAGGTTATGACATAGTTGAAGCTCAAACTGCACAGTGCAAAAAGATGGATGTTGCAAGAAATTATTCTCAAACTTCTTTCAGCTGTTCCTCAAAACCAGAGCTGTTTCCTTACTGGAATTCATAGTCGAAGTTTTATTTAACTTCCAGAGAACATGGCTGAGAAGCTATGGAGACCTCCCTGAGCAAGGGTCTGGTGTGGAAAAGAGGGAGCTGTCCCAAGGCAAGAAGGAAGTACATGTATGTGAACCACAGTAGCAAGGTTTTCTCAGCGCATCATCTTCCTCTGAAGGTTTCTGTTCTCTGACAGAGTTTGGTGGATTATGGAATCTTCCAGAATAATCATAGGAAAGTTCCTCTCCAGCAGAAATATCAGTGGCTGCAAAAAGGGCCAGCCTAGGCACCATGGAGTCGACTCGAACTGGCACCATGAATAGGTTTGGCTCACAGGAGTGGTTCAGGAACCTGCCAACGTTACCGGTGTACGTGGGGTCGACAAAAGTCTCCATGACCCCCCCACTGTGGAGGTGCTCCCTCACCACTATAACATAGTTGGAATCCTTTGATGTCTGGGCCTGAATTCTTCTTCGTGCCTCCTTAAAGCCCAGAACTTCACCAGCATACTCACAGACAAAGCTGCCCTGAGCTATGAATTCCAGCGTGCGAAGGCCCCACCCTTTCTTCTCGGTCTTGAACACCTCCAGCCTGAGCTGCAAGCCCCTCTGGACGAGTCTGTTCTGACAGGATTCCCCACACTGGCACATGGCATTGCACTCAAACACAGGCCTGGTGTAGCCCTCCTCTTCCTCTGCAGCCCTGAGGCACGAGTTGCTGTAATTTTCACCACGGCGAAGGCAGGAGCAGGAGTGAGGCAGGCAGGAGCTGGTAAGGCAGGAACAACCTGGGAAGGTGACTTCAGTGGGGTCAATGTCTCCATCTGCTCCAGCCACGTTGTCTGGGCTGTACTGGGAAGAGAACAAGAGTCAAATCTTTGTCATACTCAAGGCTTCTTTCCAATCAGTTTTGGGGAGTTGCTGTCTGGCTGTGACTTAGCTCTGAAGTGGAATCACAGGATCGTGGAATGGTTGGACTGGTCACAGCATGAACAGAACTGAAGCCTGTTCTACTGTTTCCCTACCCTCACTCAAGAATTTCTTCCTCATCTGCAGTCTAAATCTACACCTCCACTTCCTGTATCCTCCTAACTACAAATCTAGCATTTAAAGAGTACAGATGAGATTCCTTATAGCTGGAATAAATATCTGATAGTCTGTTTGTGACTTCAGTTCTCAAATTAGTCTGGCAGCCAGAAATAATTTCTTAGCAAGAAAAAAGTAAGGTTTTCATCAGGATGTCTAGGGACAGGCCAAAGGGGAGTGGTTTGAAACTGAGGCAGAGCAGGGTTAGACTGGAGCTGAAGAAGTTCTTTAGTGTGAGGGTGGTGAGACTCTGGAATGGACTGCCCGGGGAGGCTGTGGATGCCTCCTTTCTGGGGGTGTTCAAGGCCACATTGGATGAAGCCTTGAGCAGCTGAGACTGGTTGAGAGGTGTCCCTGCCCATGGCGATGAGGTTGGAGTAGATGATCTCTGAGGTCCCTTCCAACCTGAGCCATTCTGTGACTCTCAAAAGGACCCAGCAGGTGAATGATTACAGAGCCTCAGACTGTCACGACATAAAAGCTGCTGGAAATGTTGCTGAATGTGGAAATCAAGACATAAAGCCAGCTAGACAGCCATGTGTGTATTTTTACTCCTCAGGATCCAGCCTGCAAAGCTTTATTTAGAACCCTGGAGTAAGTACTGTTGCTAAATATTAACACTGCACAGGCGCTTCCGTCTGGTGGCTGCTGGGTGTTGCCAAACATGCCACTTCATTCAGAAGTTCCCTTTTTCACAAACATCAGCTTTCCCAAGCCTTCTGGCTTTACTCTAAACCCACTTTCATGTCCTTTATCTGTTCCCATCTGTTCCTGTTCACTGTCTGCAAACATTCTTATTTCTCTTCAATACCAGCATGCCACACAGTATAGGAATTTTGGGTCTTATTTGGAGTAGATATTTTTTTTCCCCCCCAGGCTTACTACAATTTCTTCATTCTGTTTTCCAAAGCCTTTCTGATGTCACTGGAGCAAGCTCCTAGGCAAACAGGAGGAGTTCCAAGAACTGTAAGTTGCCCAAATGAGGCAGTGGAGCCTCCATCCCTGGAGGTGTTCAAGAAAGGTGAGGACATGGCACTTACCATCATGGCCATTAAACCATGTCCCAGGGAGGCTGACCTAAGATTGGAGTCAATGATCTTAGAGGTCTTTTCCAACCAAAACATTCTATGACTGTAATGTGGAAAATGTCAGAAACTGGATTANCCTGTACTAGTGGGAGGTGTCCCTGCCTATGGCAGGGGGTTGGAACTGGATGATCCTTGAGGTCCCTTCCAACCTTACCATTCTGTGATTCTATGATTATGCCCGAGAAAGTTATGAACTAAAATCTCCTGCACGAGAAATATGCTCTTCCTGAAAGGCAATGTCTGAATTACGTGACTGAAATGTACGAAATGCCACAGACTGAGGAAAGAAAAATTGGGTGTCTACGTCCCTGAAGTGCACAGGAGAGAAAGCCCAGAACGAGACAGATACCGAGGGGTTGATCGTGGAGTGGTAAGGAGCGCCACAACCCTTCTGCTGCCTTCTAGCGGGACGGTTGGCGCTGGCGGTGTCCGGAGCGGGCCTTCTGCGGGAACCGGACCCCTCCGGACCGCCTGAGCTGCAGGGGGCCTTCTGAGGGAACCGGATCCCTCCGGACCGCCTGAGCTGCAGGGGGCCCTCTGAGGGAACCGGACCCCTCCGGACCGCCTGAGCTGCAGGGGGCCCTCTGAGGGAACCGCACCCCTCCGGGCCGCCTGAGCTGCAGGGGGCCCTCTGAGGGAACCGGACCCCTCCGGACCGCCTGAGCTGCAGGGGGCCCTCTGAGGGAACCGCACCCCTCCGGGCCGCCTGAGCTGCAGGGGGCCCTCTGAGGGAACCGGACCCCTCCGGACCGCCTGAGCTGCAGGGGGCCCTCTGAGGGAACCGGACCCCTCCGGACCGCCTGAGCTGCTCAGGGAGCGCTAACCTCTTTTCCCTTTCCTTCTCCTTCCTCGAGTCTCCCCCAGTCCCTACCTGAAAGGCCGGCGGGGCCTCCCCAGGCGGCGCCACTGCCACAGCTACCGGCTCCAACCCGCCGCTGAGATCGACCCCGGCCGCCATAACTCCAGCGCCCTCCCTTGCCCTGCGGGGATTGGCTGTCGACGCCGAAGCCCCTCCCACATTGGCGAAGCGGGAATGACGCAGGGCTTACGGACGCGCACGCGCCGTGGCCAGGCGGCGGCGCGGGCGACGGTGCTCGCCTCGCGCTGGCGGTACGCCGCCATCTTGTGTCGCTGCCTGTGCGAGGCTGCTGCAGGGCCTTGCGCCCTGGAGAAGGGGCTGGCTTTGGCCAGGGGAAGGAATGGGGCTGCTGCCGTGGTGTGGAGGTGCTCCTCCAGAAAGCGGTGCAGCTTTGTGTGGTGTCTGAAAGCCTTCCGGCAGGAGCCCTTTTGTGTGTCCATCGCAGGCTGCTGAGGCACATTAGTTTGTTCTTTGCCTGCCAAGTCTTGCTTGTTTTGAAGGTACTAACAGGTTTGTATTTTAATTTGGTTTGGGGGTTGGTTTCCTTTTATTTTTCCTGGCTGCTTTACACTTTGGGTTAGCCTTTAGTAATGCAGTTTGGAATGGGAGGGAGGGGGGTGTGAGAAATCTTGCGTTGGGCTCTGGTAAGGCCTAGAATTTCTGCCAGGTGGGCAAGGGAGGCAGCAGCCACTCCTTTCTGTCTGCACAAGAAAACCATTTGGCAGGTTTTGAACCTCCAGCAGTGAATGGTCAGACACTGGCACAGGTTGCCCAGGGAGGTTATGAAGCACAGAATCCTTGATGATTCTTGAGGTCCCTTCCAACCTTTCTATTCTGTGATTCTATGTTCTGTCACTGGTGGAGCAACCCTGCCCATACCCAGTGCTGTCCTGCACACCCCATGCTGGCATGAGCCACAGCTCATGTTATGAGAGCAGACATCCTCATGAGAGTGCCTCATCCAGGCTTGTCTTGAACACCTCGAGGATGGGCACTCCATCACCTCCCTGGGCAGCCCATTCAGGTAACTGCAAAGAGCAATGAGGGCTGCCCTGAGCCTCCTCTTCTGCAGGCTGCACCCTCCCAGGTCCCGCAGCCTCTCCTCACAGGGCTGTGCTCCAGGCCCCTCACCAGCCTTGGTGGCCTGCTCTGGACACCTTCTAGCATCTCAACATCTTTCTTGAGTCTTTCTTCTGCAGTAGTAGTTGTTTAGGTTTGCATATCATTAACTGACTGCTGTAAACAAACATTGGTATTTTAATGGTTTGCTACAGACATCCTCAAAAAAATGTGCATCTGGTCTGTGGGTCCTTTACCAGCACTCCTTGATTTTTCTTGTATCGCAGTCACCACAAAACTGTTTCTGTCCAATGTGATGAGAGCAGCGCAGTTGTGGTTGGTGTCTCTTCTCTGGGAACAGCACACAGAGCTATGGCAAGGAGAAAGGAGTCACACTTGGGTTCTTTACATGCTACTGCTTCCATGAACCAAGGCTTTTGCCCCTCCGGTTGGTTATTTTGTGCCCTAAGGTTGAGGAAGCTCTTAGCATCCTCTCACCTCTTTTCCCCCTGTTCATCAGCCATGTGTTTTCACTTGAAACGAATCCCATCCAAATGAGCTCCTCAGACTTAGGAGACAGAACCCACTGGCCTGTGCTGTGTGCTGCCCCACAACCTGTTACTTATTTTCTGCTCCTTCTTTCTACAACATGCAGGAAATTGGAAGATTCTTCACCTGTTGTGTCCCCTTCCTCCTGCCTGTGAAGTGGAGCTGAGCCTCAACACGAGAGGTACAGGTGAGATTGGATGGTGGAGTGTTTGTTTGAGGGTTGGGCAGTTAATGAGGACAGCAGAATGGGTAGATAATGAGCAGCAGGATTGATAGATAGGGAGTGAGGTTGGTTAAGATTGTACTCAGCCTGGAAGAGGAAGGAGTGGAGGAGAAACTTAGTGAGGTCAGTACCTGCCAGTATAATTTTTGAGAAGCCTTTTGAGCAATTTAAAACCTGTACCTGTAGTATCAGCACTTCATGATGCTTGGAGTCCCTGATCTTGGAGGTATTTTCCAGCCAAAACAGTTCTATGATTCTAGGATTAAATGTAGTGAAAGTGGTAGAAAGCTTTAAATACACCCAGCCTGTCTTTGTCCACCCAAGCAGCAGCAGAGCTGCTTCTCATGGATGCCTCAGAGCCTGGGGTTGATGCTTGTATGCTATGAGCCCTTCCTGTTGTGGGGAAGGTGGAAGATCAGGTTTATGAGATGGATGCTGAGATGTGGAGTGATTGGAGGTATTAAAAATACACTTCGGTTTTGTAGTTCAGGGCTTTCTGTTCTTATCACATTGACCTTTAGATCAAGACACAGACAATTGGGCTGCTAATCCTTAGTGCCAGATGGAATTCTTCTCCATTTTGAGGTGACAGCAGTAACAAGTCATTACTCTGTACTAAAAGGAACAGACTGCTTGCATGGACAGGAGATGGGCTGTTGGAAATCAGCAAAAGGTCATGGAAAATGCAGTGTTTCCCTTCTCCTTCTCTCACTCAGGGCTTCTCTTACATTGAATGGGTTGAACTGTTGAGGTGTCCAGGTTCAGTGACAGAACTGATGAAACCTTGTTGAAATTTGTTATCTTAAATTGTTGTTGAGGGAAAGCTTAAATTGGGGCTGCAAGAGTGAACTTTGTGGTGCTGAACTACACCTGGTGCAGCTGTGAGTGTCTTTTGCAGCCCCCTGTGCTGCTTCTAAGATGAGACTACAGGAATCATGTTCCTTTGACAGGTTGCATGCATTGAGCTGTTGGGTTTTCCCCTGTCTGAGCAATACCTTCAGCTCAGACATCCTTTCTATGACTGTTCTCTGCAGTTCCTCCTGCAGGGTCTGCACCTGGGTCAGACCAACCCCAGGCACAGGTCCAGGCTGGGTGCAGAGTGGGTTGAGAGCAGCTCTGGAGGAAGAGACTTGGGGGTGTTGGTTGCTGGGAAGCTTCCCAGGAGCCAGCAGTGGCCTGATGCAGCCCAGCAGGCAGCTGTGTGCAGGGCTGAGCCAGAGGAGCGTGGGCAGCAAGGCAAGAGAGGGGATTGTGCCCCATGGCTTTGCTGAGCCCCTGTGTGTAAGAGCACCACACTGTACTGCAGGGGCCTGCTGCACACCTCTCTGTGATCTGGAGAGACTCTGTGTGTGTCCTTTCTGCCAGAAGGGTGTGCAAGGTCCCCTGACTTCTGGGGCCCACAGGTTGCATCCAGCACAGGAGGTCCTGCTGGGATGTACATCTGCCACAGAAGGGCTTGGCCTGTGCCTGGTTCCAAGATTCAAGGACTGGAGATATCTTTGTTTTGCTCTAGCTTCTAAATTCTCTTTTCCTCTCTCTCCTTTCTCTTCCCATTTTGCCTCTGTTCCATCAGTTACCAGGAGTTTGACCATATCAAACCCAGCTCATCAGTCCCCTCCTGGCAGTTCAGTTTACTCCAAAGGAATTTTTGAATCTCAGCACCATCTCCCCCTCTGCCCAGGCTTGGCTCAGGACACCAGGTCGTGACATCATCTGCAGCAAGTCAGTGGCCATCTGCTCTCCATCCTTATGCCAGTCTGCTCTGGCTCTATTAGAATATTGATCTGCAGGGCCTGAAGTATGAAAAAATCCATATCCCATTAAGTGGAGTGACAATGTTCTCAGGCCAGTCTAGATCAAAGCCTTGTGTCTAGACACCAAGGTGGTTGGGTTTGTTTTCCACGTGGTCTTGGCTAGGGAGGGAAGGTAAAACCTGCAGGTGCTGTGAGGATTTGTTCACATGCATTCGTGGCTGGAAGTCTCATTTATAAACAAGCCCATGTGAATAGTTCTGTGATTTATTGTGACACTGGCAGTGTAATGGCTTCAGCAGTAAAACAGCAGAATATAAATGTTCTGCAGAGCATTGAGGCAGGACACACAGACATGAGCAATCTGATCCTGCATACCAGTGTCTGCTCCTAAGTGCTCACAGTTGTTTTGTTTTCCTTTGGTCAGTAGAGATCAAAAATGATCCAAGGGCTGGAGAACTCTGCTCTGAGCACAGGCTGAGAGAGTTGGGGGTGTTCAGCCTGGAGAATGTTCCAGGGAGACCTTCTGGTGGCCTTCCTGTGCTTAAAGGGGCTGAGAAGAAAGCTGGGCACAGACTATTGAACAGGGCTTGTTATGGCAGGACAAGGGGTGATGATTTGAATCTAAAATAAGGAGATTCAAACTGGAGATAAGAAATTTTATGCACTGAAGGTGGTGAGACTCTGGCCCAGGTTGCCCAGAGAGGTGGGAGCTGCCCCATGCCTGGAACCATTGCAGGTCAGGTTGTTTTGGGCTCTGAGCAACCTGTTCTAGTTGGGGATTTCTCTGCTGACTGGAGTGGGGGTGGATTGGATGAGCTTGAAAGGTCTTTTTCAACCCAACCCAGTCTGGGATCCATGGATGCTTGCCACCTGCAGGTGATGACTGCATCTCCCTTGCCTCCCCTTGTTCCATGCACAGTCACCTACTGTTTGAAGATGGGCAATCAAAACAGACATTGTTCTGTTTCCTACCTTTGATCCATTCTCAGAGCAGTCCATAGCTCTTTTAAGCCATGCTTCTTGTACTTCAGTACTGGCTATAACCAGGGAGCTGTGATTCCTATCCATCCACTGGGTTGCAGTGGCTGCCTTAAAATAAACAGACTCTTTGAATTGCTTGGCTAGAAGCTAAGTTTGGCCATTCCTTTGTATTTTATAGCTTGTGAAGTACATTAAAGTCCTTTGTGAGCTGAGAATTTGGAGCAGTGAGAGGCACTGAGCAGTGACTTTGGCTGGCACACTGCCTGCCCTCTTGGACAGCCATGCTCCTTCTCTCTGAGTCACACCTGGCCCTCTCTGAGTCTGGAAGCAGGACTTCTGAGGGTCACTGCTGAGCCTGGGGCTGCTGCCTGCTGGAAGTGTCTCCTGCTGTGTGCTAATGAGCTGGCTAAATCTTCTCTAAGTAAATGGATGCTGGGGTGAAGTGTTTGGTAATCAGGTTTGTAAATCCAAAGGAGGAGAAGTTGAAGATGAGTTTTAAGTGTGCAGAGAAATCTGACCTTGGAAAATCCTAGGTATGGGAGGCTGCAGCCAGAGGAGTGTGGGCAGCAGGGCAAGAGAGGGGATTCTGCCCCTTGCCTCTGCTCTGCTGAGACCTCCCCTGCAATCCTGCCTCCAGTGCTGGTGTCACCAGAATGGGAAGGTCAGAGTTGTTGGAGTGAGGCCAGAGGAGGCCACTAAGATGATCCCAAGGCTGGAGCAGTTCTGCTGTGAACACCCCAGCTCCCTCAGCCTGTGCTCAGCTTGGAGAGGAGAAGGCTCCAGGGGGACCTGAGAGCTGCCTGCCAATAGCTGAAGGGATCTTGCAGGAAGGCTGCAGAGGGTCTGTAGCTGAGGGTGTCTGAGACAGGCTAAGGGGGAATGGTTTGGAGCTGAGGCAGAGCAGGGTTAGAGTGGAGCTGAGGAAGTTCTTCAGTAGGAGGGTGCTGAGAGTCTGGGAAAGGTTGCCCAGAGAGTCTATGGATGCCCATTCTCTGGAGGTGGTCAGGGCCAGGTTGGATGATGCCTTGGTCAGCTGAGTGTAGTTGAGAGGTGTCCCTGACCATGTCAGGGAGGTTGGAACTAGAGGATTCTTCAACATCCCAACCTAAACCCTTCTACCAACCTATGAGATCTTGTGCTTGCTTTTCCTTCTCATCCCTTCCCCAGAATCCCTCTCGCTTCTGGAAACCTTTGTGACTTTGCCTCATCTCTCTACCCCATAAATTATGGTATCATGAAAATTTCTGAGCAAGTTTCTTAATTTTGGCTTCTTTTTTAAATAGATAGGTTCTTGCTCTTGATTTCTCTGCTGGTTTAAGGCTAACAGTAGCAAACTCCTAACAGCTTGTATTATACAGAGAAATCTAACCTTAGCTGAAAGAATTTCTCATTGCTTGTGTGAGTAAATTCTCTTGTTGAAGTGGTTCTTTCCAGTGCTCTGCTGCCAGCTCTGTGGTTGTGTTGCACTGATTCAAGCTTTTTCAAGCATGCGAGCTTGAAGTAGGAGCATCAGTTATGTTTGCAGGCAGTGTGAGCCCCAAAGCAGTGTAGACATAGAAGGAAATGGACAAACTCATCTTGGCAGCGACTGTGGTGATCTCCTAAGCCATAAAGCTGAGCATGCAGAGGCCTTTGTGCTGCGTGGGAAATGAACTTGGTGCACTCTGACAGTGTAGCCTTAATGAGGTTGCATCTTGCTGGGTCATCTCTCCCAAGAGCTGTTGGAATGCAAGTCAGCTGAAGAGGCACACAAGCTGATGGAGAAGGAGGCAGGAATAAGCATTTCCATCTGTAATGAGTGTTGGGTCAGGAGTGATGGATTGGGGAAGAAGTCCTTCCAGTTCCTGTCACACAGAACACCTTGGTCTGCAGCCTTGGCTTCAGGAAAGCATTTGGCAGTGATAAAAATGGCTTCAGTTGGATTGTAGTTCTGTTCTTGTTTTGCTAAGCAATATTTGCTTAATCATAGAATCACAGAATGGTAAAGTTGGAAGGGACCTCAAGGATGATCTAGTTCCAACCCCCTGCCATAGGCAGGGACACTTCCCAGTAGAACAGGTCACTCAAGGCCTCCTCCAACCTGGCCTTGAACACCTCCAGGGAGGGAGCAGCCACACCCTCCCTGGGCAACCTGTGCCAGTGTCTCACCACCCTCACTGCAAACAACTTCCTCCTAACATCCAGTTGCAATCTCCCCTCTGCCAGTTTAAACCCATAATTAATACAATACAAAGTTTTCAACCTGCTCCTTGTGTGCTGTTTATCCTAGAATGGCTCAGGTTGCAGGGAACCTCAGAGCTCATCTCCAACCTCCCCACCATGGGCAGGGACATCTCTCAAATAGACTCTGCTGCTCAAGGCCTCAGCCAGCCTGACCTTGAACACCCCCAAGCAGGAGACATCCACAGCCTCCTTGGGTAGCCTGTGCCAGACTCTCACCACCCTCATACTGAAGAACTTCTTCCTAAATACAACCTAATGCTGCTCTCTCTCAGCTCCAAGCCATTCTCCCTTGGCCTGTCTCTAGACACCCTCAGGACAAGTCCATCTGCAGGTTTCCTGCAGGATCCTTTCAGCTATTGGCAGGCAGCTGTAAGGTCCCCCTGAAGTCTTCCTTTCTCCAGGCTGAACTCACTCAGCTCCCTCAGTCTGTCCTCACAGCAGAGCTGCTCCAGCCCTGGGATCATCTTTGTGGCCTCCTCTGGTCTCACTCCTCCAGCAGCTCTATGTCCTTTTTCTGCTAGGGATGTCAGCACTGGAGGCACGATTGGAGGTCAGGTCTCAGCAGAGCAGAGGCAAGGGGCATAATCCCCTCTCCTGCCCTCTGCCCACACTCCTCTGGCTGCAGCCCTGCACACAACTGCCTGCTGGACTGCATCAGGCCACTGCTGGCTCCTGGGGAGCTGCTCAGCAACCAACACCCCCAAGTCTCTTTCTCCAGAGCTGCTCTCAACCCACTCTGCACCCAGCCTGGATTTGTGCCTGGGATTGGCCTGACTGAGATGCAGAACCTTGCTCTTGACTCGTTGGCACTGGCCCACTCCTCAAGCAATTCATGCCTTGACAGAGACTGTGGTGTACCTTTCTTTGTATTGCCTTGCTGGGAAGGATGTGTCACAAGAGAATCAAAGAGCTCCCTGATCTTCCCTTGCTGCTCCAGAACCAGGCTCTGGTTTCAACGCAATCCATAATTTTTGCCTTGTTGTTATGACAACAGAAAACATAAAGGTGAAATTCAAATATGAGTGTAAATGAATATTAACTGGCTGTGCTGCAGCAGTTAAATAAATCTCTGGATGATTATAGACTAATAATTCAGGCTGACATGCAGTCCAGCAGAATGCTTTGGAGGAGGGAGGAGCAGTAGAAAGGCAGAATTGATGTACCTTTATTCTAGCATTGCACTGGGGCAGTAAATCAATTCCCCTCGTCAAATTATATGAACAAATTGATGAGCCTGCCTGCATCTAGGGCAATTAATAAGTCATCTTCTGCAGGACTAAGAGATCTAGTTTTGCACTCTAACCTTTAAGTGCAATTTATCTCCAAAGCATCATGCTTTAAACTTTCTAAGTGTTGCTTCTGGAAGAAGATTTGAGAGGGGGAAAAAAAAAAAAGAGAATAAAAGCAAATAAACGAGCATACACAGCAGTCCACTTGCTTAGACTTTAATTACCTTTCCAAGATACTAATTTTGATGCATTCTCTCCATTTTTAGCATAATGTTCTCTGCCTGTGCCAGGAAATGAAAAATTTCCACCTACCTCTTGATCTTTCTGAATGCTTTGTGGTTAAGTGGGAACCAAATAACAGGGAGGAGGGGTAGTCTGTAAGTGACAGCACAGCCTGTGCCAGCTGCAGGTAGCAGGAGGCATGACCTCCTGAGTGGCCAGAGGCTGAAGCAGCAGGAATGGTCTCTGTGCAGACCTCAGTCACTAGTTTCTTCTCAGAATCATGGAGCTGTAGAACTTTCCAGGCTGGAAAAGACCCCCAGGGTCAGCAAGTCCAGCTATTAACCCAACCCTACCAAGTCTGCTGCTGAACCCTGTCCCTCAGCACCACAGCTGCACAGCTTCTCAAGAGGCCTCCAGGGATGGGGACTCCACCATTGCCCTGGACAGTCTGTTCTAGGGCTGGACAACCCTTCTGGGAAAGAAACTGCTCCTCGTGTTCAACATAAACCTCTCCTGGTGTAACGTGAGGCCATTTCCTCTCATCCTCTCACTTGTTACTAGGAAGAGAATACCAACCCCACCTGGCTGCAGCCTCCTCTCAGGGAGCTGCAGAGAGCAATGAGCTCTGCCCTCAACCTCTTCTCCTGCAGGCTGCACACCCCCAACTCCCTCAGCTGCTCCTCACCAGCCCTCCTCTTCAGACTCTTCCCCACCTTTGTTGCCCTTTTCTGGACCCTCTCCAGCCCCTCAGCGTCCTTGTAGTGAGGGCCCCAAAACTGAACCCAGTATTCAGGCGCTGAGTACAGGGTGGGGAGGTGACCACTACCCTAGTCCTGCTGGCCACAATTCCTGGTGCAGAAACCCCTGTAGCTTCTTTTCTGAAGTTCTTCAGAGCTGTGAACATGCACTGTGGAGTGATGCTCTTGAATGATGCTTGCAGGTTCTAAAGCATAAAAAAAAAGAGAATGGAGAAAGAAAGAGCTGGAAGTGAGCAAGGAAAACTTCATTTTCTGTGCAGAGCTTTGAAGGCAGGGAGAATCTGTCTGGATGTCATCTTGCTCTTGGCTGCATTTGTTACTCTGCTTTCCACTTAACAGCCCTTCCTGAACCAGGGATTGATTGAGGGGTCAGAAATGAGCTGCCTGGCTTGTGTCTTGCTAGAGGAACAATTTTCCATTGCATTGTTTGGGACACACACAGAAGTGAGTTGCTCTTTGGGAAGAAGCTGAAATTGCCACCATCACCAATCATTTGAATGTCATTTGCTGTCCTCTGCTCTTGCCCTTTCCTACTGCAGGGGAGTGGGGACAGCAGCTACCAGAATGGAGAGGGAGAGGCAGGGCTGGTTTGATAAGGTCAGCACTGTTGGCCTTCACCAGCAGCAGCAGTCTGTGCAAAAGCCATGTTTTCATGTTCCTAAGTCATCTCCAGCCTGCTGGCAGCCTGCCTTGCTGTAAGACTGCCTGCTTGGAAGTGCTCATGTCCAGAACCTGGGCAGACCACAGTGGAGCTGTGCTGTACCAGACAGTCACACCTATACCAACAGGGCTTGTAGTGGCAGGATGAGAGGGGATGGACTGAAGCTTGAGGAGGGCAGATTGAGACTGGATGTTAGGAGGAAATTGTTGACAGTGAGGGTGGGGAGACACTGCAACAGTTTGCCCAGGGAGGTGGTGGTTGCTCTCTCCCTGGAAGTGTTGTATGATGCCTTCAGCAACCTGGGCTGTTGGGAGGTGTCCCTGGCCATGGCAGAGGGTTGGAACTGGGTGATCTAGAAGTTCCCTTCCAAGCTAAACCATTCTCTGAAGTGTTGGGAGCAGGTTCTTTAGGCTTTGTTACCATGCCACAGTCTAAGGCATCTTGGGGTGCTGAAGGAGCCCCATGGCTGCTTCTGTGCCAGGGACCTCCTTCCTTAGGGGTGTGATGGAGCTTTCCCCACTAATTAGCTGTTGAGTTCAGAGAAGAGGGAGAGAGAGAGCAGCCAACCTGCTTGTCTCCAGAAAGTCCTTAGCTTAGCTGTGCTGTGTGAGCACAGAGGTTTCATTCCCAATCTTCACTACCAGCTTGAGTCTTTTCCCTGGGGAGAGCTTCCCCGGATGGGTGAGTGTCTGAGGCAATGCTCCAGATGGATTAGAAGCACAAACAGCTCTTTGTATGCTTCCAGGCTCTGGCATCCCATGGATTAAGAGGTCCCCATGGGCCTTCTCCAGCTCTCACAGTGGATATTTCCAGAGATACAAACCAAATCTAACTCCAAAGCTGAATGTGAAGATCCCCGTTGTTAAGTGGGGGAATCTCCATGCAGGAAGTGAACTTCCTGGGAGTTGATCACTGACCGTCATCAATCCTGCCTTTGCCACTGGCATACCCATGGCACAGCCCACAGCACAAAGTGCTGAGCAGGCATGAGTGAAGGAGGCAGCTCTGCTGTGTGAGAAGCAGCTGAGCTGCTGGGCAAATGAGCTGCTCTGTGTTGCATTTAGCATTAATTTGTTTGAATGCCATTTGGCTCTCTTGTTTTGAAGAGGCTGGGGAAGCACAGAGGCAGTTTCATAGTTCATCTCTCTCATGGAGAGACAGGAATCAACATCATCTTCCTCAGAAGCAGTATTGAGTTGGCAGTGTTTACAAACTGGCAGCTGAGAGGCATGCTTGAGATACTGCATTTAGCAACAACGTGTTCACTCAGGCCTTGAATTTTCACCTTTCCTCCAGCTTTCTTGAAGTGCTTCTTGATTTGTGGTCATTTCTCTCTTGCTATGTGGCTGAGAATGCACCACTTTGGTTCCTCACAGAAGTCACTTCGTAGGGATGAGGTAAAAGATCTGTACTTGGCTTCAGGAAAGCTCTTCGCCTCCTCAGAGGGCAAACCAGGAGCTAATTGCACACAATTCCAGCATGGTGGGTTTGGAAGGGACCTCTGGAGATCAGATTAGATTAGATTGGACATTAGGAAAAATTTCTTTTCAGAGAGAGTGGTCAGGGATTGGAATGAGCTGCCCAGGGAGGTGGTGGATTCCCCAACCCTGGCTGCATTTCAGGGTGGTTTTGGATGTGGTGCTCAGGGCTATGGTTTAAGGTGAATCTTGTAGAGTAGAGTTCTAGGACTTGGTGATCCTGAGGGGCTTTGCCAGCCTGGATGGTTCTGTGATTCTGTGATCATCCAGTCCAACCCTCTGCTAAAGCAGGACACCCACAGCAGCTTGTCCAGCATCACAGTAGCCAACTGTGCTTGGAAGCTCTGCAGAGAAGGAGACTCCACAACCTCTCTGGGCAGCCTGCTCCAGGCCTCCAGCACCCTCACAACAAAAGTTTCCCTCATGTTTAGTTGGAGCCACAGTAGATTTAAAAGCTGTAATGAGTTTTCATGTCCACATGTTTTCAGTCTTAGAAATTAAGAAAATGAATTGGCTGCAGCTGGTGCCATGGTCACCAAGGATTTTGATAAAGGTGAGGATATTTATACAGGTAGTTCAAGAAGGATTTCAGAAAACCCAACCCAACTCAACCAGCCAAGTCAGAAACCCCTCTCTATACCATTTCTAATGGCCCTCTCTGGGAGGGGAAGCAGAGACTGACTGGACTAGACCACCCACCATAGTGAGGGCAGCAGTCACCAGAGTGCAAATGCCAATGGAAATGTAATATAGCCTAGCTAATTAATGATTTGTACCAGTGTTTTTCCTGGGAATTTTGGCACACCTGCTAAGGTGGGAGTAAGGAAAAAGTTCTTTAATGTAAGGATGGTGGAACAGGTTGCCCAGGGAGATGGTGGAAGTCCCATCCCTGGAGACATTGAAGGTCAGGCTTGCTGGGGCTCTGAGAAGCCAACTCT
This sequence comes from Ramphastos sulfuratus, assembly GCA_013399055.1. Lineage (NCBI taxonomy): Eukaryota > Metazoa > Chordata > Aves > Piciformes > Ramphastidae > Ramphastos > Ramphastos sulfuratus. Next base: position 3,330 of record WBNM01018721.1, on the reverse strand, counting down.
AGTTGGGGATGTCCCAGCTTACTGCAGGAGGATTGGACTAGGTAATCTTTAAGGGTTCCTTCCAACTCAAACTGTTCTCTGATTAGGGAAGGTCGAGGCTCTTTCTTGGCCAGAGAGCTGTGTGGAGTTGCTGTTGAGAGTATGCTGTGAAACATGCCAAAAATGAAGAGCAGCATTGCTTTCAAAGCAGTGTTAGTGACCTTTAGATTGGAGCTGGGAGTCTCATCATGAACTGTGAGCAGGGCATCCATGACTCCTCTCCCTTTCCTTCTGAACTGAAAGGTTGTTTCCTCTGAAATTACCACTTACTACAGAAAGGTCAGGCTGATGGAGCTGCATCTGGGGTAAGCAGACAGTGACCTTGTTTGTCTTAGCACAGTGTTCCCAGCTTCATCATTCCCTGCTGCTGTCTGTAAGGGTGATGCTCCTGTCACTGCTGTGTATCATGCTGCAAGCAGACAGGTTTGATGGGCTGGGTTCTCAGCTGCTACACATCTGTTCTGTTTGCTCAGGTGAGGAGTGGAAAATTACCCTGGTGCAAGCTTTGGTGCTTTGCAGGAGCTGTTCCCCACCTGCCCTTTGTCCAGCCTGCCTAGTAAACAGTGCTGAGGGCTCTCCTGTGGGTGTTCCTCTGCCTGTGCTGTTGGGACCACCAAGACCTTGTCCTGTCACAGGAAAGGCTGAGAGAACTGGATTTGGTCAGCCTGGAGGGAAGATCTTATTACCCTGTACTCTTTCCAGGGGGGTTGGAGAGAGAAATGAGGTCTGCCCTGAGCCTCCTCTCCTCCAAACTAAACACCCTCAGCTCCTCCTCACCAGCTCTGTTCTCCAGACCCTTCATTACCCTTCCCTGGACGTGCTCCAGCCCCTCAGTGTCCTTGCAGTGAAGGGCTTGAAACTGAATCCAGTATATCTTGAAATCAAGGTGGTGAAACCTTGAAATGAGGGCAGTGGTTGTGAGCTACTTGCATAAGTTGGGTGTGAAAATGAGTTCTGTTTTACGGAAGAGTGAAGTTTTTTAGAGCCTATTTAAACTGTTAGCAGATTGGTTTCAGGTGTGTCTAACGTTAAATAGAAACACTGAGAGTCAAGGAAGCAGACTGGGCTCTTCACCTGGAGCTTCAATATTTGGCTAGGAAGGGAAACATGCCTATATTTATATCTTTTTTACACCTTCTAATGTCTCTACTGCCAGTTTAATCCTGAAGTGATCGGCATTGTTATCTAACCGAGTGCCAAGAGATGGCACTGCAGCCCTGCTCAACGTGAGGGGCAGCTGGGAGGAAAATCAGCACCCTGACAATCCAGAGCCTCCTTCCCTGTGCGTTCTGGTGGCCTCTCCTAGAACAGACCGGCAGAGTTATCAGCTTGCTGCCTACATGCTGCGGGCTGAGAAAACAAACAGGAGTGAGGATGATTGCCTGCTTGGCAGTGCTCTCTTCATCTCTGGAGAGCTGCACTCCCAGCCTGCACACAGTGTGGATCTCCAAACTCTGCCTTGGTTTCTCAGTCTCCCTCCAGGAGAATTCCAAAGGCAGCTCTCAGCCTGGCATCATAGAATTATAGAAGAGTCTGGGTTGGAAGGGACCTCCAAAGGTAGTCCAACCTCTCAACTAGATCAGGTGGCCCAGAGCCCTGTTGAGCCTCACCTCGAAGACCCCCCCAGGGAGGGAGGCCTCAACTGCCTCCCTGGGCATCCTGTTCCAGTGTTCCACCAGCCTTAAGGTAAAGAGCTTATTCCTAAAACATCATTTCCAGCTGGTGCAGATCTGCTGACAGTTGTGGTGCAACACTGCTAATAAGTCTTAAATCCCTAAACATGAATCCTCTGCTAGGTGCTCTGTGTATGCAGGTGAGGCAGAGCTTGTAGAAAGAGGGAAGCTCTGTTTTGTCAGGGTTTCAAGACCAGGCATGCTCTCTGGTATGAAAGACCTTGGAGTCCAAGTGGATAATAAGTTCTCCATGGGACAGCAATGTGTCCTTGTGGCCGGGAGGGCCAGTGGTATCCTGAGGTGCAGCAGGAAAAGTGTGTCCAGCAGGTCTAGGGAGGTTCTCCCGCCCCTCTACTCTGCCTTGGTGAGACCACACCTGGAATACTGTGTCCAGTTCTGGGCTCCCCAGTTCAAGAGGGACAGGGAGCTGCTGGAGGCAGACGCAGAGCTGAGAGGATAATGAAGGGACTTGAACATCTCTGCTATGAGGAAAGACTGAGAGCTCTGAGGCTGCTTAGTCTGGAGAAGAGAAGGCAGAGAGGGGAACCTTATCCATGTCTATAAATATGAGGGGTGGGTGTGAAGGGGCAGGCTCTTTGGTGAAGGATCAAACTGGAAGTCTGATCTTCGAGAGAAAGCCCACAAAGGACTGGACCTTCATCTGCATCAGCAGAGGCCAGTGGAGCTTGAATGTGCTGTACTGATTTTTTTCAACCACATCAGGAGATGTTGGAGAACACAAGAGAGGTGAGTGAAGGGTTGGAGAAGCAAGGTCCAGAGGACAAATGACTCATCAAAGTCTGCCTAGCAGGACTTCTTCCATTCCTGTCTCTTGGCCAGACTGCCACAGCCAAAGCTGAGCACTCAAGCCTGCTCCTGCCGTGGTTGTCCTTACCCCTGGGCTCCAGCAATGCTGTTTTCCACCTCTGTGTTCTAGCCAAACACCAGTGAAAGCAGTGGGAGTCCTTCCATTGGTATCAGCAGGCTTTTGGTTAGGCCCAGTTTTGCAGAGGGGCTCACAATCCTCAGCATGGTGAGTCCTTGTCATCCTGGTGCTGTTCAGGGGGGTTAGATCAAACACTAATTCCTTGTTTCCTGGAAAGGCTGGGCTGTGCTTTGTGCCAGAAAGCTTGCTGAGGCTGTGCTGTCTTATCAGATGGAAGCTGGTGTACAATGGGCAATCTGTGGTCCCACTCAGAACTCAGATTCAACTGTTGCTTAGCATTCAGCAGCATCCCTGCTCAGGATTATCTCCACATATGCCAGTGTTGCAGCGTCTGAATGATTCGAGTGTGTGCAGGGTGGGACAGAGAGGGGAAGCCTTTTGTTGCTGGCAAGCTGAAATGCTGGAGATTAGTTATTGTTTGGAGGAGATTTTTGTGCACTTACCTGAACAACCCATTGAGTTAGCTCCTGAATTTGCAGTTTGCTGTGTTCCCAAACCTGTGGTGCTGGAATGCTGGTGAAGAAAGTGAAATGTTCTTTACAGCAGAAATTTGTTTTGATAGCAGAGTACTGAGAACCTTCTAACATTTAGGAGGGAGGGGAAGCAATTCCTATTGATAAGAAAAATAAATGGCCAGACCAGACCTAACTTCAAGGCCGGGTTGGACGAGGC
>WBNM01018720.1:0-59050 GCA_013399055.1 Ramphastos sulfuratus | reverse complement strand
TACAAGCAGATATATACACTATATACAGGAATATTTACAGAAATATACAAGGTAAAGGTAATACAGAAACACAACTCCCCTCCCAGAAATCAGAGACCCCAGGAGGGGCTCCCAACCACCCTTCCACCTTCTCCCCACCCCTATACCTTACCCCAAGGTTTTGAGGATCGGCCAGAGGAGGAGTTAGAAGAAAAGTGATTAGTGAAATTAATTTGTCAGAGAGAAGAAGCCAGAAGTTGCAGGATAGCCCCAGACAGTGTATCCCAGAGCCCGCGACAAGCCCGACTGACTTATCTTTTGTTTTGAGTACTTATTCCTAAACATCACAGCAAGCCTATGAGTGAAGTAGACATCACCATTGTTTTCCTTTCACAGCCTACAGTATAGTTTTCTTCATTAAAATATTCCAATTAGTCTTAAACCAGCACACCTCATATGGTCAGTTTGGCAAATGCCATTCTGATTGGTGAATCTCTGTGGCCAAAGGAGCCTTTGCACTCCAGCAAGTAATATAAATGGAGCTGAGTTGCAAGCTCTCTGCCTCAGTGTGTCCTGATCTACCTCGTGCTTCAGACCAGCTTAGTTTTGATGGATAAGCTTTGACTGCCTGGACACTTGCTGTGCCTCAAGTTTACCAGGAGAAGGCATGAAGTGCCTCACAATGTGGTGGGAAGTGCCACCAACATGGTGCTCTCTGCACATCTGCAAGACATCCTGCCTGTGCCTCTGCAAACCTCCGTGCCAAGTCTGGAGTCCAGGAGGAACCAGGACCAGGTCAGAGATTGTCTGCCGCTTTCCCAGCACCCTGTTAGAGCCTGGGAAGATCTAGAAGGCTCTCAATGGCTATTAAGACACCGACAGAACTCCCTTCAAGTGTTTGGGTACTGTCTAGAAACTGTATTTAGCACCAGGAATCCAGAGATAATCTTTTGTGAGTAAATATTCAAAAGCCTTCCTATAACTGAATTCTGTTGTGCCTTCTGTCTTAGCAGAAAGGAGCCTCTTGGGTCTCCCTCAAGGGCGAGTGGCATGTTTGCTGCAAGATTGTCTTTCCTAAATAGTTTAATGTTTATTACATTATTGTTAGTTATTTCTTAAGTGTTCTAGATTCCCTGTTTTCCCCTCTGCGTAATATTTTCCATGACTGTGCAAAGAACCTATTATTAAAAATTATGGTCTGTGGCAAGATTGTCAAATATCAAAATTAATAAACTCTATTAATTCTGGAATAGATCCTGCCCATACTGTTGCACTCAAGAATACATAGCTCCTTTTATTTCACAAGGGGAGAGTTTTTTTACACTGGTAATGGAAATGACACTTTCTATTCCCAGCACTTTTCTGACTTCAAATAATGCAGGAGAAATTGCAAGCAAATGGTTCATTGGTATGCAACATGTCATCACTTACAGTATTGTGGCAATCATCTACAGGGACAACTATTTAATCTCTAAAATAGCATCACAATTGGTCATTTGAGCTGTGTCCATGTAACTAACTGTGCTGGTTTGAGGCTAATTGGAATATTTTAATGAAAAAACTAGATGATAGGTTGTGAAAAGCAAACACTGTTGATGTCTGCTGCACTCATAGGCTTGCTGGGATGGATAAGAACAAGGACACAAACATAGATAACACAGAGAGTCTCTCTCTGGGAGCTGCTGTGTCTGCTGGACTTCTGCTGTGTAACCCAACTCATCACTCTGCTTCTAACCCCCCTGGCCCATCCTCCAAACTCACCTTGCATGTAAGGCAGACCCTGGGGTAAGGCAGAGGGGTGGGGAGAAGGTGGAAAGGTGGTTGGGAGCCCCTCCTGGGGACTCTGATTTCTGGGAGGGGAATTGTGTTTCTGTATCTCCTTTAACTTGTCTATGTCTGTAACTATTCCTGTCTATTGTGTCTGTCTCTGCTTGTACATTGTGCTGAGCTGTAAATAGAGCTTCAGTCCTTAACTTCCAGCTGGCTGAGTCTAGGCTGGGTGATTTTTCCATTGTGTGGGGGGGAAGGGAACTCCATAACAAACCATCACACTAATGGAACTGAAACTACCACTTTGCTAATCCGGTTAGCTACCTGAAAATATTTTCAGATCAAAAAGATCCATTAGAGACCTGGATACCCTAATTAATCCATGTACATAAAAACCATGGCAGAAACCAGCAGCTAGAAAATTCTCTGTTTCTAATGAAATTGAAACAAGGTTTCTGCTCTGAAGCAATTCAGGTGCATTCATCAGGGAGCCAAGGCAACTACAAAACCTACTCTCAAATTCTCAGGTCTGATATATTTTCAATGCTGAAGATGGCTGCAGCAGTGAAGGTTGGGCTCCTTTCCTGCTTCCAGCAGTTTTTCTTGGAGCACTTGACGAGATACATACCTGCCTTTGCCAAAGTTTGTAGGACGTGTATATTAGAGGAAGCAGTGGTGAAGTCTCTTAAAGCACTGGTTTAAATTCCTACTGTCAGTTCACTTTTGGTGTATAAACTATACATGGCCAACTGGTTACAGTTCCAGACATACAGAAGTTACATAGCAGACAGTATCTGAACAGCAAAGATTTATGATTAACTTTGAAATGCACAGAGGATGGATCAGTTTATTAGCAGAAGCAGCAGCTTGCTTTCTGTGACCCTTTGAGTTAGATTCCTACCTCAGACATAAAAAAAATCAGAACAGAGAAACTTAAAAGTGGAAGCTCTGAGTGGAGAGGTGAACATTCTAGGGACAGGCCATAGAATGGCAACAATGGATAAGTTAATGTAATTTCATTGGAGCATCAAGAGCTTTATGTCTGGAAGCACAGCTTGGACCTTCCCCTTGCTGCTTCTGCTGCTTTGCCTGCACCTGCTGCTACCTTCCCCTGCTGCTGTTTTGGCTGCTGCTGCTTTTGCTGCTTTGCTGCCACTTGACCCCTTCCCCATCTTCCTTCAGGTTATTATGCTCCTGTAGTAGTTTATTATCCTTATACTGGTATATTTAGTTTAAATTATAAGAAAGACAATTTAATTTTTTTTCCTGACTTTACAAAAAAAGTCCTTGTTGTGGCGAGTTTATTCTGATGGGGGAGTGATCTGCCCTGACCTGGTACACCTCCACATCAGTTCGGTTTTGATCTGGAGTAGCATCACCCACCTGAATGGCTTGGCATAGTAAAGATCAACTGACACTGCAGGAAATGCAAGCAGAATGCTACAAACACATCTCCCAAGATTAAAAATGAAAAAGAGTGGACACTGTAATGACTTAGTTTGAATCTCAGCATCATAATTTCTAGTCTCTACATAGCTATTAGGGATGTGGCAATTTTGGTTTCTGCATTAACATTTTTTTCTTACAGCAAAAGTATTATTTTGTTATCCAAATATCCATGTGCATCACCCTCTACAGAATATCACAACTATGCTGAGTTGAACAACAAGACAAATTCAGGCACTATATAGGATGACTTTAAGAAACGTCCTTACAGACCCAAAGGGAAACACTCCAACATACATGTTTGGTAATTTTAACCTGACATGTCCCTGTCTTACCCTAAATCCCTATCATTACAATTAAGTTCAAATAAGAAGCAGGGCTCCTAAAGCTATTAAAACCTGATCTGTAATACAACTTCTCTTAACTTTAAATCACTGTGGAATTGTTCATGTAGTGAAGAGGATCTAAGTATTTTTCAGCCAATTTCCTGAAGCATACTTGCGTGGCCTTACTGACCTCGAAGGGGAAATATCGCAGAGTAAATCTGGCAAGGCTTTGCTCATATCTCTGAGTTTGTTACATTACCTGAACAGATGAAGCAACCAAGATGCGTTCTGCAGAGTAAGAATTAGAAAGATTATCTACTAAAGTTGCTGACTTGTAGCACAGAGATTGTCTCTTTTACCTACCATACTCACCTCAGGTTAGGACCATGGCTGTGACAAGATGAAAAGCAATTGCTAAGCTATTCTGTACAGTACTATAGTAAAAAGTAAAGCTACAACTTCATTTCATATGGGTAAGACTAACTGGCAGATTGAGACCAAGCCATTCACAGTTGTCTCTACAGGCAGATAACTCTTTTTTTGGTGACTTTCAGCATCTGAACAGATGGAAGATGACCCAATCAGACCTGGAACGGTGTAGTTACCCAGAGTCTGCACCATAACACCTCATAGAATTCAACCAGTAAAAAGGCACAGGCAAAGAAGAAGAGATGGAGAACAGATCATTGTCTTTGGAGCACATACAGGAAATTTACACTAAACACACAGCATAGGACAAAAGAAGGACAAAAAGAGTTTGCCAACTCTCTTCAACTACCCATTTTTTTTTTCTTCTTCTGCCCTGCACATATTTGGTATAAATGTGGAATAAGTCAGCAGTGATCTTTTTTTCCTCCTTCTTCTTTACCTGATCTGACCAAAGCAGCCATGAATGCAGGGACACTGGTGAATAAAACGAGATTTCTGCCAGAAGTTACTCATATGCCTAACAACAGAAGTATGTTACACAGTACAAAAAAAGTGGCCTTTTATTTTTTTCCCAGAAGAGGATAAATTTTTAAAAAAGCAAACTACCATCTGTGTTAAGTACAGGAGTATGGGATTTCACTTTCAGCAGAGAGGTTTGATGACATTTGTGGTAAAAGAAGCTAGAAGAAAACTTATGGGAGAAGCTATTTGGTGGCCAAGGTGCTTAAGACAAAAGGGATTTGAAATGCGCATCAGTAGAGGTACAGGAATCTTAGCAGAAGTCCTGTGCTGTGTGCTGGCACAGTACAACTGCTGAGCATGTGCCCTGGTGGGATAGGCAAGCTAAGTGTAACCTGTCAGCCATCACCGGCAACCCCAACACAGGACTGGCTGAGCTGAGAGGTTTTAAGGCAAACACCTAAGGACTGCAGACACTCTTCAGTCTGCTGCTTCCCCTCCTCATGTTCAGGAGGCTAATAGGGCTGTCTTTGCAGACAAGGAGCAGTAAGACAGGCTGGAAATCAGATTGCTGCTTCATCTTTCTGAGTCTGACAACTTGGTATGTGGCTTTCAGTCGTGCCATGACTCCTACTCCATGTTTTTGTGACCAACATACAAAACAACTTGTCCAAATAACAAGGGTAAAATCATAGTCATGCTGGGGTCTGACCACAGCCTTAGTTTCATTATGAGCCATGGCACTTCAGTTTTGTTAAGAGGGTATCACAGTATTAAAAAAATGAAGTGAAAAAGTACTTGGGTTTGTGCATTCAGACATTCAGTGCTTTTTCAGGGGTTTTGGAAATTGGTCCTGGACTAATACATAACTTCATTTTTACACTCCCCAGGTCTCTCGACCTTTTGTCTGAAGATAGATGTTCCAGTCCCTTAGTCATCCCTGTAGCCCTCTGTTGGACTCTCTCCAGTAGTTCCCTGTCCCTCTTGAACTGAGGAGTCCAGAACTAGACACAGTACTCCAGATACGGTCTCACCAGGGCAGAGGGGGAGAAGTTCCCTCAACCTGCTTCTTAATGCACCCCAGGTTACCACTGACCTTCTTCAGCACAAGGGCACACTGCTGCCCCACGAATAGCTTATTGTCCACTGGGACTCCACAAAGTGCTTCTCCATGGAGCTGCTTTCCAGCAGGTCAGCTCCTAACCTTTAGTGACACATGGTGTTACTCCTCCCCAGATGCTGAACTTCATTAGAATCCTCTTCACCCAGTTCTCCAGTTTGTCCAGGTCTGGCTGCAGTGATCCATCATGTGTTGGAGAAAGGTGGAGCTCCAGAGCACATGCAGTTCATCGATGCCATCATTGTCTGGGGGAAGACAGCAGAAGAAGCTTTGAAGAAAGGTAACAAAATAATTGCCACTCTGCTGAAGGCAGGTTTCACCATAAAGCAAGACAAGGTAAAAGGGCCTGCTAGAGAGATGCAGTTGCTGGCAGTTTGTTGGCAAGCTGCTCGCTGCCACGCTCTGCTGGATGTGATAAATAAAGTCTCCACCATGGCCAATCCCATCACTAAGAAGGACACACTCTCTTAGGAACAGTTGGATTTTGGAGGCTGCACATCCCTGGATATAGTCAAATTGTAAAACCTTTATATGACATGACTCAAAAGAGAAACAACAAGTGGGGACCTGAATAACAAGCAGCCTTTGGTCAGAGAAGCAGGCAGTAGCCCACACAATGGCTTTGGGACCCATTCAAACTGGTCCCAATGTTAAGCACATTCTGCACAGAGCTGCGGTGATAATGCTCCAACCTTGTGCCTGTGGCAAAGAGCCCCAGGAGAAACACGTGGCCAGCCACTTGGTTTCTGGAGCAAAGGATACAGAGGGTAAGAACCAAACTATACTCCAACAGAGAGAGACTTACCTGGCAGGGCAGACAGCATGATGAGGCAGGTGGTTTTCCCAGGGTGAGGCTCATCCTTTGCACCCCAGATGTGCTGACCCCTATTTCCCCAAATGTGGGAAGCTCGACTGTGTAATGTGTGGTAGTGAGGGACTGCATTCATGCTCTCCCCTATTGGTTGTTTTGCAGCCATGGTGGCACACACCTATGGTCTCAGCTACTCAGGAGGCTGAACTCGCTGGGTTGCTTGAGCCTAGTAGTTCTGGGCTGTAGTGAGCTATGCCAAGTGAGCGTCTGCGCTAAGGCCAGCATCAGTAAGAGGTGCTCCAGCCCTCTGCTTGTCCTTGTGGCCCTTCTTTGGACACACTTCAGTACATCCATACCCTCCTTGTAATAGGGGCTCCAGAACCAGATCCAGAACTCAAGGTGGGGTCTCACCAGAGCAGAGCAGAGCAGAGGGGGAGAATTACCTCCCTCAACCTGCTGGCTATGCTTCTTTTGATGCAGCCCAGGATCCTTCTCCATGGAGCTGCTTTCCAGCAGGTCAGCTCCTAACCTTTAGTGACACATGGTGTTACTGCTCCCCAGGTGCTGAACTTTATTAGGATCCCCTTTGCCCAGCTCTCCAGTTTGTCCAGGTCTGGCTGAATGGCAGCACTGTCTCCTGGTGTGTCAGCCACCCCTCCCAGTTTTGCATTATCAGCAGCCTTGCTGAGGGTGTGCTCTGTCCCTTCATCCAGGTTGTTGATGAAAATGCTGAGCAAGACTGCACCCATTGCTGAACCCTAGGAAACACCACTAGCCACAGATCTCCAGCTGCATTCTGCACAAACTGATCACAACTCTCTGAGCTCTACTCTTTAGCAAGTTCTCAGTCCATCTCAGTCTACTCTTCTAACCCACACTTCCTGAGTTTACCTACAAGTTGTGAGACACTGTCAAAAGCCTTGCTGAAGCCAAGATAGACAATAGAGCCACTGCTCTCCCTTCACCTACCCATTTAGTCAGACCATCACAGGAGGCTATTAGATTAGCCAGTAATGTAGATGCTTTATCTCATACTCATCCCATAGGATCTCACTGATCAGTATTTTTGAAGTAGCAACACAATACTGCAATTTGTTAACATTCTCCTGCTTTTGTGTATGAAAATGCTTGTGTACCATCACAGAAATAAAGGATACAAAATTGGCTTGCTGTCCACACCCAAAGAGCAGCTGTCAATAGGTCCTGTACAACTGGAGTCCCTCAAGGATGAGTACTGGGACCAACCTTGTTTAATATCTTTGTCAGTGACATGGACAGTGACATTGAGTGCACCTTCAAGTTTCCTGGTAACACGAAGCTGGAGGGCAATCCCAAGCACCTACATAGGCGATTGGCTTGAGAGTAGCCCTGAGGAAAGGGATTTGGAGGTACTGGTGGATGAGAAGCTCAACATGAGCTGCCAGTGTGCACTTGTAGCCCAGAAAGCCAACCAGATCCTGCGCTGCATCAAAAGAAGAATAGTCAGCAGGTGGAAGAGGTGATTCTGGCCCTCTTCTCCCCTCTGGTGAGACCTTACCTTGAGTACTGCATCCAGTTCTGGAGCTCGTATTTCTCATCAGACCCCACCTGGAGTCCTGCGTGCAGTTCTGGAGCCCCCAGCACAGGTAGGACACGGAAGTGTTGGAGCCAGTCCAGAGGAGGCCACAAAGATGGTAAGAGGGCTGCAGCAGCTCTGCTATGAGGACAGGCTGAGAGGGTTGGGGCTGTGCAGCCTGGAGAAGAGAAGGCTTCCAGGAGACCTTAGAGTAGCCTTCCAATATCTGAAGGGGGCTACAGGAAGGCTGGGGAGGGACTATTGACAAGGTCTTGCAATGCCAGGACAAGGGGCAATGGGTTTGAAGTGGCAGAAGGGAGATTGAACTGATGTTAGGAGGAAGTTCTTTACAGTGAGGGTGGTGAGACACTGGCACAGTTTGCCCAGGGAGGTTGTGGCTGCTCCTTCCCTGGAGGTGTTCAAGGCCAGGTTGGAGGAGGCCTTGAGTGACCTGTGCTGGTGGGAGGTGTCCCTGCCTACGGCAGGGGGTTGGAACTGGATGATCCTTGAGGTCCCTTCCAACCTTACCATTCTATGATTCTATGATTCCAAGAAGGATATGGATGTGCTGGAGTGTGTCCAGAGAAGGGCCACGAGGATGATCAGAGGGCTGGAGCATCTCTCCTACAGAGAGACAGAGAGTTGGGGTTATTCAGTCTGGAGAACACAAGGTTCTGAGGTGACCTTAACATGGGCTTCCAGTACGTGAAGGGGGCCTACAAGAAAGCTGGGGAGGGACATTTTAGGATGTGGGGTGGAATAGGGGGTATATAGGACTAGGGGGAATGGAGCAAAACTAGAGTGGGTAGATTCAGACTGGATGTTAGGAAGAAGTTCTTCAGCATCAGGGTGGTGAGACACTGGATGTCCTGGTTTGAGGCTAATTGGAATATTTTAATGAGAGCAATTAGATCATTGGCTGTGAAAAAGAAAACAACAATGATGTCTGTATTACCCACTGGATTGCTGAGAGATGTAAATAGCTGTAATAAAGTCTCTCACTTTGGTCTCTGCTGGCTGCCTTGCCTTAACTCCTCTGCCTGAACCTACGTAACCCAGTCTAATCATTTCCCTCTAACTCTCATCGGCTCTGATCTCTCACCTCTGACCTCTGCAATTAATCACAGGAGCTATTTGGGGCTTACTTTGTTTATTTAGTTGGAGATCAGGGGGTGGGAAGGAGAAAGGGGGGGTGGTGTGGTGTATTAGTTGGGAACCCTCCTGGGCAGTCTCGCTGCTAGGGAGGGATTTTGCATTTCTGTGTTACTTCTAACTTGTATCTAAGTGTAAATACCTGTATCTATCGGGTATAAATGCTTGCAAATCTGCTGTAAATATATAGCTTCATCTTAACTTCCAACTGTCTGAGCTAATCTGGTGATTCAAAGGGGTAAATCCCAAACGACCACATTCTTACAGGAACAGGTTGCCCAGGAGGTGGTGGAGGCTGCATCCCCAGAAGTTTTTAAGGCCAGGCTGGATGGGGCTCTGAGCAACCTGATTCAGTGTGATGTGTCCCTTCCCATGGCAGGGGGTTTGGAACTGGATGATCTTTGAGGTCCCTTCCAACTCTGACAATTCCATGGTTCTGTGAGATAACACTGACTTAAAGCATCTTGAAGTAGCAAATCTAGAAGAGCCATAATAATCAAATATAATTCCACACAACTTTTGCATGAGTCTAGATTTAATTTGCTTTACAGGACAGTTGGCCAAACAATTGACAATTTTCATAAAAATATCCTCTCCATTAGCAAATTTCATTTTTCTTTCCAAAAGAAAATTCAGTGTATACTCTGAGCATTCAGTGGCTCATTTTCAACATCAGCCCACACAGATTTTTCTTAAAAAAAACAGAGAAAATCAGTTAAAAAATATAGACCAATGTAATAACAGTCATACTGCTTTTGGCTATGTTAACTGTAAAACCCACGCCAATTGAGCTATTTTTCTTTAGGTTTTATTAGGAAAAAAATCAGCAGATCAACATTACTATTCAGAGTCTACTCTAATACTCACTTAACAATGAAGCCCATCTGAATATGAAGTGAAAAAGGATTTAATTTGGTTTCGACAGTCTCCTGCTACCCTGATCATACATCATTTCTTCTGGCCTTCTGATGATAGAACTCAAACAAAGAACTCAAGATTTATTGCTATGAAAACAAAACCATAGTATAGGACTCTGAGTCTTAGGTGCTAAGTGTATACTTTCCAGTTAACTTAATTTCAGAGGGTACTCAAATCTTTTATTTGGCCACGAAAGTCCATAAGGTGACTGACCCAAGTATAAACTGAAACGATGGCAGGTCTGGATGAAACAGAAGAGAGAAAAGAAGCTAGATAACATGTTGGCGTCCACGTTTCAGACAGCAATAAAAAGATACAATTCCAACAGCCAAGAAATTAAACCAGGAAGAAAAAAAAAAGAAAAAAAGTTGATCTGACATTCAAGAGCCATGTTTATTCTTATGCTCATTTGGTTTGTGCCCAGAATAATTTTAGACTCATCAGAAAAGTATTTATAGACTATTACACAATTGAAAGAGAGAAACAATTGCCTTTTGACTTAGTTATTTCCCCCAATGAGGTATAAAATCTACATATAAATTTGATACTTCACTATAACAAATTGTACTTTTCATAGCTCTGATTTAATTTCCATTAAACCCTGTTTACTTTGTTTTTAAACCAAAGAACCGTTATTCCATATTACAGAACCTGTTTCCCAGCTCTCTTGCATTTATTTGTGGATCTAGCAGTTACCACTTCTAACCAGGAAAAAAAATTCTTAGAACTTTCTTCATTACAAAAGCACTTTCAGCACAGGTTACCGATGTGCAAGCAAACTACAGTGATATGCAGCTCTTCAGAGAGACTATTTCATTGATTATGTTTCCACTGTCCAAATGTTATCTAAATTACTTGCTGGAAGAAACTTCTTTGATCTTGTAAACATCAGGCGGTGCAGTTCCCCTGGTAGGTGTGACAGTTTCACATCTCTTTCAAGGAAGGCAGGTTCACAGCCACTGAGAAGCTGCAGGAGTTCTAACAGCTGACCAACCGTGGGTTCTGCTGAGCAGAAGTTTCTGCTGCTGCCATGTAACAGTGTAGCCAAAGTATCAGCCGAGGTAGCCCAGTCAGTGCTTGCTTTCCTTAGCGCCTCTCAGAATATCTCTGGGAGGGTGACGTTGCGCAGCAGCCACTGCTGGGAGCGGCTGCCAGTGCAGTCTCTGACGCTCGGCACCTGGCTGTCCTCCTCCGTCGCTCTGTCCAGGCACTGGTTACTGTTCACATGCAACAGGGTTAATTTCTTGAAGACAAAATGAAAAGAAATTAGGTTTACAAAAATCACCAAAAAAGCTTCTAGTGGCCATTACTTCTTCCACATGTAAGCAGGAGCTAGACACAACCAGACTCCAGATCTCAATACTGAACACTGTGATATTTGATGTTGTAGCTACTGAAAACACAGCTCCATCAAAAATGGGACAGCCTGAGCTTCTGAATGACACTCTTATCAAGCAATAGCCACTGCTGTTTAAACTGGACTATACAGCTGGGGATCTTTGAGGAGTTAAAAATTAAAATTTAGTAAGATACATAATTATTCTAATAGTAGTTTTGATCAGCTGAGAATGACCACATTGAGTATGTTTAGTTTTTTTTATTCTCTGCACATGTCTTTCATGCACATGTGTTTTATCAAACAGGCACACTTCAGAAGTGTGTTTATTTCTCGACTGGGGACATATGTTCTTTTATAAAAGTATGTTCTCTTAAAAATCAGATTTGTGCCAGTTCACATCTTTTCCGCTATCTACCAATCTTACTCATGCAATCTTACATGCACCACTACCTCAGTACTATCCTTGTGGAGGAGAGATCTTCACAGGTTGCATTTCCTGCCACTCTACTATGGATACTCATCAGTGCATCCACTTGTCTATGGTACTGCCAGCAATTACTATCACAATTTCCTCTCTCTCAGTAGCACAACCAGGACACTGGACTGAGAAGTGGCGGAACAGGCAGGCTTTATGAGCACAAGCAGCAAAGGGTTAAACAAAAAAAACACAACCAAAAACCAAACAAAAAATCAAGGCAAACAAACCAAAACACCAAACCCAAATGAAGAACAAAACAAAACAAAACAAAGAACAACAAAAAAAACCCCCAACATTAGCTGGAGTTAATTCTCCTCAGGGTGTCTTTCCAGTGCTGTGTTTTGCAGTGCTGTAGCTGCATTCTGATAACAAACCAGTGACTTTGTTTCCTGTTTTGAGTGTCAAATAATGGTCCCACACTGGAATATGTTGCTCTGTAGGCTTATGTAAACACTCAAGTTGTCTCATCTTAATGTCACAAGTCTTTGGGAGACTGTGCTGGTTTGAGGCTAATTTTAATGGAGAAAATTATATTATAGGCTGTGAAGAGAAAACACTGCTGATGTCTGCTGCACTCATAGGCTTGCTGAGATGGATAAGAATAAGAAAACAAACATAGATAAGACACTCTCAGGCTCGGAGAGTCTTGGTCTCTCTAGTTCTTTTGCCTTCTCCTCTCTGCTGAGTAACCTCTGCCTATTAACCACTTTCCTTCTAACCCCCCTGGTCCATCCTCCAAACTCACCTTGCATGTAAGCCAAACCCTGGGGTAAGGTAAAGGGGTGGGGAGAAGGTGGAAGGGTGGTTGGGAGCCCCTCCTGGGGACTCTGATTTCTGGGAGGGGAATTGTGTTTCTGTATTACCTTTAACTTGTCTATGTCTGTAACTATTCCTGTCTGTTGTGTCTATCTCTGCTTGTACATTGTGCTGAGCTGTAAATAGAGCTTCAGTCCTTAACTTCCAGCTGGCTGAGTCTAGTCCGGGGGATTTTACAAAGTGTGGGGGGGCAGATAACTCCCAAACCATCACAGGGACTTACCACTGGATCATATTCCCAAAGCTGATTTCCTTTTAGGTGATGGCACTTGAGCATGGTTACTGGGCCATTAAGTTTGGACACATCTAAACACAAATCATCTGTTCGAATTTCTTTGTTGGCAGTGTATGAGAAGACCTAGACAGAAAAAGAATGAGAGGAACTGAAAAAGAAGTTCAACTAAAAGATTCGTGCATTACTTTATTAATACCCACTTTTTTCTTTTCCCTTCAGCATGCATATAAACTTTTTTTTTTTTTTTTTAGGGTATAAACACCCTGTGAACAAACTGTTGAGTTAAAATTGATTTTTTAAAAATTGTACACTGCTTCTTGCGTTGAAACATGAGGATCCCCAACACAGGCCTATTGGTGCACTAGAAAACAATTAAATTAGAATTACTAATAAGGAAGAACAAAAAAATCCAAACCAATCAAACAAAACCCCCTAACCAACCAAAAAACTCCACCCCCCACCAAATGTAAATTAAATTCCAGAACTGACATACAAAAAAATGTACATTAAAAGTACTATTTCAGGCATGTTGCTTCAAAAATAATGATGTCAATGAGGAGAGCTAATCAAAAGCCAGTTCCAGAGAACTGAGTGGTGAAGTTTAGCTTACAGTATACTCTCCTCCTTTCACCTGGAAGTTCATGTAAAAGCCTACGGCAATCAGGCCTCAAAAACATACAAATGAAAAGGCACCGATGAGTCTACTCCTCCATTCCCTCTTACACACATTTTCTTCAGTGAACATTTCCTAGGCCCTACAAGTTAAGCATATTTTAAAGAGAACTACCAAGAGAACCAAAGAAATGTCCTGATGAGAAGTGATCAGAAACAATTCCATACGTTCATTTTCTAAAAATTGTCACCTGATTGCCACCCATTCCATGGCAGTTAAAGATCCCAACTTTCTCATTTTCTTTTCTTGCCATGTTATCCAGACATTGATTTGTCTCCACATTCCTTATCTGGAAGTGAAAAAAAGTGCACATCACAGTTTGTTACTTTTAGAAGAGAGCTAGGTCCATACTGAAGCACACTGGCAACAGTTCTCTGTGCTATATATCACAGATTAGGCGAATGGAATCCAACAGAGAGGGTCTGTGGTAATGGGTTGGACTTGATGATCTTTGAGGTCTCTTCCAACCTTGCTTATACTGTGATACTGTGAAACAGACAACAATGAGAGACCTCTGGCCAAGCCTCAAGCTCCCAAGCAAACATTCAAGCTACAGGTTACAGAATCATGTTTGTTTCCTTGCTTGCTTTTGGGACCTTTCTGTCTTCAAGATTCTTCTTGCTAAAAGACTCAGCTACAAGGCAATGAACACAATTGAGANAATAGAGCTTCAGTCCTTAAACTTCTAGCTGGCTGAGTCTAGTCTGGGGGATTTCATTGAGGGGGGGCAGATAACTCCCAAACCATCACAAGACAAAACCTTTAGACGTTTTGAAGCACTGGTCTAGGCATTGTGGGTCTAATTAGCTTTGAAATTATGTTATGGGTGACTGGGTACAATTTCCTTATTTCTTGAGTTACAGCCTTAATCCCCTCATTAGTATACAGTAAGCAGGCATGAATATTGTCTCCTGACAGGCACAGAGCAGCACAAATGCCTGATCCATTTTGTTGAAAGCTTGTCTTCTCAAAACAAAATCACTCTACAACAAGCATGACTTGTAGGGGAGAGCTTACTTACAACAGCACCATCTGTACTACCTCTACAGTTACTTAAACTTCAAATTAAAACCAGAGAAATGCCCAACAGAGCTTGGAGATCACTGCAATAGCCTGGTCACTGCCCAGTGGGGGTGGAATTCAGAGCAGTTTTTAGGAAAATCTTGGCTTGATCTGGTTTAGGTTTTAAAGCAAAACTCTGCTCAGATTCTGCACAGAGAACATTACAAAGAAAGTTATCCATAACTACACATTTCTGTGACATTTAGTACTGCAGTCAAAACATGAAAAAAACATTCAGATTACAGTGTGCGTGTACACAAACACATATCGACAGCAATGTGCAGTTTTCAGCTGCACTGGAAGTCAGATGTATCACTTGACAGATGACAGGAACACACAGGAACTCTACTGAAGTTAACTTGTTTGCACTCACTTCTGAACATAAACAATTTACTAAGCAATGTAGATAAATGTGTAGGATAAAATTTTACCTCTCCCAGAGAAAAGTAATGGCGTGGAATTTGGGAATCAGGATAAACATTCTCCAGGTACCAGGAGAAAGGCTTGCACTGGAGCTTGCGTCGCAGTCCAAGCCGTGAGGATATGTCCCCATAGTCAACCTTAGTAACTCCTACAGAAACAAAATGTTTTGTTCAATGACTGCTAATGCACATTAAACTTAACACAAAACTTATTAGTGTAATATACATGAAATGCTTTCTCTTTAGAAAGTTCTCTCTAACAAATACATGGGTTTGGGTTTTTCAGCTACAGCACTGTGCTGGTCTCATTCTCAGAGAGGATAGCATCTGTCACAACCTGTGGCTTCTTTTGCCAGATCATTATCCATAAGATGGAGTCACTACATCTTTCCTAAAGGTGACCATTTCTCAGAAGTGGTTTGTACAACAATTTGATACAGTTGCTTGCTAAGTCACCAGAGGAGAAATGCTGAGATTGTTGCAGTCATTAATGCCACTCTATTCCCAGTGGCAAGTGGGATGCATGTCTATGGTCTGTCATCTCCTTCTGTGGAGCAAGGAGAATTTCATCTAGCTCTAAGCCAGGTGCCACCTGCTGGATCCTTCATCATCTAAGTCTGAAAGCAGCCCTCACACAGGGCACTAGTTCTTTAATAATTCAGTAGTCGTTCAATATGATTGCAGCATCTGCAGGAAGTATGCTCACCACTAGGACTGCTACCATTTTTTGTGGAATGTGTTTTTATTTTGCTCCTCATTTATGAAAGTCCTCATTTTTTCCTGTATCTTTCCTCTCCTTTATGGTTGTTTTAATTCCTTCTGAAAATCAATTTGCACAAGTCCCATCTGCAGGTGGCTTGAGGAAGGTGTGCATGATCAGCAGATATTTTTGCCTCACCAGGACTGAACATTGCTGTCCTATTTCAGCATTAATTAAGGGTGGGATAATTACTAGCTTTCAGACACCATATTATTTTTGTATTTTCCACACTACACAGGCAATACGCTACAAAATGACAAACTAAAATAAAGAACAAAACCAAGTCCTACCAATTTAAATTCCCATCATAGACCACAGATATGACCCAACCTCCCACCACACTACAGACCTCCAACTGCACACATTTTGCAGAAATCACTCCACTGAAAAGACTGAATTGGCTCTAAAATTGTGGACTTTTTGAAACTGAATTAGAAGCGTCTCTTAGCTGGTAACCTGTGCTATGGAATTAACCTGCCAGCAGATGGTGGACTTCTACTCAAGACATAACAGCAGAGTTTCAGATAAATAAGTAAAAAACATTGGTCATTTCAATTTTCCAGAAAGAAAAAAAAAAAAAAAGCTAAACCAGGCTTTTAATTAAATTAAATTAAAATTAAAGAATTAAAAAAAAAAAAAGAAACCAACCAAATAAACTCCAACAAACCGAAGCCAAAACTCAACAGTAACACAACAACAATCCAAACCAGAACAACAAACCAAGGAACTAAACACTTTCTAACAAAGGTGTTGGAGAACTACTTTGGTAAGGGAATAGGAGTAAAGGACAGCCTGGGCTTTAATGACATTTTCATTATTGTGAATCATAGAATCAGTCAGGGTTGGAAGGGACCACAAGGATCATCCAGTTCCAACCCCCTGCCATGGGCCGGGACACCTCACACTAGATCAGGCTGCTCAGAGCCTCATCCAGCCTGGCCTTAAACATCTCCAGCGATGGGTGGATCACAGGACTCAGAGTACACAGGAGGGTTTCCCATGACACCATCACACTCCAGAGCCTCTATTCCCATTCCTTGTGGCAGGATAATCACTGCAGATTAAGAGAGTTTGACGAGATTTTGCAGATTTTCCTTCTGCTGCTGGTGTTGTTCATTGGGTTTGTTGGCAGGTTTGAGTTTTTTTGTTCTGCTTTGGGATTTTTTGTATGTTTGCTGGTTTTGTTTGCTTTGGTTTTGAATTCAGAAGCTCCCCTCTCAGGAAGAAGATGCTCCATTCCTACTCTCAGGGTGTGAGATGAGCACACACCATAGCAGGGATTTCCTGCCTGGGATAGAGTTCCATAGCCCTGCTGTCATCCTGGGCTGGCTCTGCCAGCGTGACAGAGCTGCCCTGGATCATGGGGAACACAAAATTAATGAATTTTAAAATCTCTTGGAAGAGAATTCCAGAAAACTTCAGTCTGGGCTTCCCGTTCACTAAAGAGAACTCAAAATCAAAACCCACAAGACAAACAAGAGCCCCCCAGACACTGCCCTCTCTCCACTAAAGCAAATCTTTGCTTTACATGAAAGGGAACATTCTCGCAAAGGGTGATCAAAAGTTGTACCGATCACAACTGATAATGGAGTTCTTCAGTGATGACAAAGCAGCTGATGGATGTTGTAATGACAATCCAAAACTCATTCACCAGTCTGCTACACTGATCTTCAAAAAACAGCACTGTAAAGGCTTTTTTACATTACCGAGTGGGAGCAGTAAGAATGAAACTCGCCACAGTAAGGGATTAAAGGCACAGTGGTAACAGCATACAAGGGTGTGGTCTCTTAACCTAGTTTTAAATGTCACCACGTAGTAAGAAGAGTGTCAGCTGATATTCCCTCTGTTACAATGAAATAAAAGGTGTCTGTTACATTCAACTTAACCATTAGTCTGAAACTTTCTCAGAGTCCTCTCAAGTTAGGTCTGCACTAAACCACATGCTGGCACATGGACTACAGTTAGGATCAGGATAGCAAAGGGACTGAGCAGCAGAACTGGCACAGTTGCTTAGGGGTGTCCCCCAACAAGGCACAATTACTTGGTTTCCTAGGTGTCTGCTACCTGACCTGTGTTACTCAAAGCCAGCCTGTGTTCTATGCATGTGCATTATACAGTGCCATGGCAGTTACTTCAGTGGAACAGTTCTGGGGAAATAACACTAAACAAAAACCCCATCAAAACCACCTCATGGAGGCCAACTAGGAAACTTCAAAGTATAAAGCATATTAAAAAATTAAGAACATGTCTAAGTCATTATCTCCTCCACAAATCAGTAAAACTTAAGTAGCTACCTCAGTGGTATCTACCTTCCAGTGTTTTGTACATTTTTATAGAGACTCATAACAACCAACAACAACCCCCCCAAAACAAGCAAAACATCCCCCCCAAACAACAAGCAACCAAACCACAAACTAGCAATCAAACGAACCAAGAATTAGCTCAAATCTTCCTCTCAGGAGACTCTACAGGTATGTGCACCATGAAGAAGACAACCATGTTGACTAGTTGCTCTTTCAAATATTTGGGGTTTGTTCAGTTAAAAAAAAAAAAAGGAAGAGTATTTTACAGTACTTGCTACTTATTATCTTTATATTCTTCACCTGACCATGCAATAATATATAATTTTCCTGAAAGCCTCTGCCCCAAACCCTAATTGCATTAAGAACCTGGTTCTATTTATCACACAGCTTGGTTGCTGTGGGACAATCACATGCCTTTTGGTTTTTGTTCTCCCCACATATATGCTTAAAGATGTACTCAAAAAGAGAGTACTGATAAGGCAAATCCCCTCACTAAATCACCCAATCACACTATCACCAGTCCTTTCATATAGATGTTAAGATTCAACTCAGCACTTGCTTGTACTGTTACAATTCCTGAAGAAGTTTAGTACACAGTACCAGACTACTGTGACTAGCAATACATAATGGTCATTCTTTACACCTTCATAAAAGCACACAGACAATGATGTCTATCAGTAGAATCATCTCTCAGCTTAATTTTCTTTGCCACTTCATGTTTAAGTTTCCCATCAGTTGTGTTGCAATAGCTCTGCCATCCTCAGAATTTCCAAAGAGCTCGATTTGCCTGCCAAACTCAATGTGTGGTAATACATTCACACTAAACTGCTTTGAAAAAAAAGGAACACCATTAAATTGCTCAATCATCTGCAGAAACACAATATGAAATCTGTTTTGTCTAAAACTAGTCTTCTGTTAAAAAACATACAACTTGCTTTTATTTAGCATTATGAAACCTGGTAAGCAATAATAATTTAAAACTAATTTGAGCAGCTACATTATTTGTATTTTCATTTAATGCTACAAGGGAACACTAGCTGAAAACAAGAACACATGGAAACAGCCAGCATATGTTGCCCAGGGAGGTTGTGGCTGCTCCCTCCCTGGAGATGTTCAAGGCCAGGTTGGAGGAGGCCTTGAGTGACCTGTGCTAGTGGGAGGTGTCCCTGCCTATGGCAGGGGGTTGGAACTAGATGATCTTAGAGGTCCCTTCCAACCTTACCATTCTATGATTCTATGTTTGGAACACAAACTTTAGCTACCTTGCAAGATATGGACTCAGTCCCTTCTCTGCTCTACCTCTGAGCCATAAATAAAAATGTTATCCATTGCCAGTCTGTATGTACCAAACCTTGACTTACCACACTTGACTGCAGAAATGCATGCACCAATTAGAAAACAGGTCTGCTGATCCAGTTTTCAGGGGTACATGTATGTGGCCAGGTAACCCCACAATGCTGTCTTTTCAGGCCTTTTGCCTCTCCACTTAGACTCAGTGCAATGGAAGATACCTTCTGGGCTGAGCTTTTGGTCAACAACAAAATTAATTTCCATACAAGCTAGACAAGACTTCACCCAAGCTCCTTAGAGGTGCTTTACAAGATGCCTTCAGCCCATTAGCTGGAATGCAAAACTGCTGGATGTAAAGGATGCACACTGGACAAGACACTTGTAGGAGCTAGAACTCAGTCTCACATCTAGCACAGAGAAACCGCAGTCTGAAAGAATTCATGCTCCACCTTCAGTTTAAGGACACCAGCAAATTCTACAGCTGTCAGTTTGTTAGCAGTAGGTCAGGCAGAGGTAGCCAGCCTAATGCTTTGCAGCTGCCACTGTGGAGACAAGCAGCTTCCCTGTGCTTGGCTCCAGGTTCCTGCTGCACCTCCCATGCTGACACACAGGACTGTGTGCTAACTTGAGCTGCAGAGACCCACCACACAGGACAAAACATCCTGACAGATTCAGCAAGCTGAGTCAGTTGAGATAGATGAATGATCACCAAGTAAGGAGAAGGGAAGCCCTACCACTGGCTGTGAAAAAGCAAGGCACTCTCCTCACAGCAAGCTGTTCAACTGACATCTCATGAAGCCTCATGTTGGACAGCCCAGTTCTGTATTTCATCCTGGAAAATGTGATGAAAAGATAGCAGTACAAATAAGGAAGTGGCACAGTCCGAAGATCAGAAGCCAGAAACAAACTGGAATGCAAAATGGCATCCTGCTGTAATGTGACTGTGAGGAAAACTGTTGGCTAAAGAGAAAATACTACAGCTGTGGAGAAGAGCTCATGTGTGCAGTGAGATAGGATGGATTTTGGCTGAGCAGCAGCTGCAACACTTCCCTGCCTAACCTCCATCTGTACCTAACCACTTCTCTGCACAGAGACAGCTTCTACAATGCATGAAAGCTTAAAACAGAAATGTAGTGATTTCTGCTAGGCTGTACTCGTTACAGCAGAAAGGATTACAGACTTTTCAAGAGGGCAGCTTTCCATTTTACTACATTACATCAATAGTAGTACATCTCTTGAGTTCCTATCATTTATGCAGAAAGCAATTTTTTCCCCCTGGAAAACACACACTACATGAAGTGAGAAAGCTACCTGTGTATCTACCTGTGAAGCTACCTGTAGCAATTCCTCTTTAATTCACTATCTTAGGGGATCAGAAAAGAAAGGATATAAAGGACAAATCTCTTGTTAGCTAGGCTCAGTGATGCCTGTTGGTGTATTACCTCCTTCAAAAATCCAATTTTCTCATCCCTGTCAGCTGAAGAGAAAATACCTGGGTGCACCCAGGATTGGCTTTTCCTTGCTCATCTGCACCCAGGTTTCTGAACCAGCATCAGCCTAAAACTCCTCACATCACTCCTCTCAATAACCCATCACACTGTCACAGGAACACTGAAATTACACATTATACTAGCAAAGAGGTCCACAGACTATGTACACTACTGTGTCAGAAGGCCACTACACCACAGTTCTGCAACAATTAATAACTTACATTTTTATATGAAAAAGCTACCTGGAAAAGCAGAGTATGGCTAAATGCGGCAACGCAGCAGTGATTCACAGACTTTCTAAGGCAACTACTGGCTAGAAAGCCTTATTGAAATAGTGATGTTATTTTCTGTCCACAGGTAAATGCAGGGACTGTGACACTCAGGTAAGATTAGAGATAGCAGCATAACGACAGCAGAGTGTTTGTGAACTTTCCAAAATAGCAATCCTTTCTACCTAGGTTAATACCTACTGGCTCTCATAGCTTACATGGATTTGGGGGGTGAGAGACATGAGCAGCACTGAGTACATTCTGTGTTCACTCTGAACAACAGGTATTATAGCTAAAATGTTACTAGCGCTAGAGCTCTTCATAGTCTCAGGCAACAAACTGATTTCAGAATAACCCAATTTATTCAGGTACTGTATGACCTTATTCTTGTAACATTTGGAAATTCTAGCATCAAACATCAGTGCAGTGCCAATAGGGATATGGGCACACAAGTGAGATCGTGTGCCAGGTGGCACTACAGGTGCTCTAAGAGCAGCTTGGCAAGCACACATTCCTGTCCAGCAATCATTCCAACTATCAGCACATGAGCTATGAAGATGTGCATCTTTTGAAAGAAAAAGAAAATATACAGTGTAGTTAGAGATAACTGCTAAAGTTAGTTTCACTATTTTAAAAAAATTACTGTATTGTATTGTATTTTAAATTGAACTCATTTGCTTTCTCCAATGGGAAAATACACATGTCTTAGTTTTTAAAGAGTGCATACAAATAAGGGGACTTCTTCTGCGGGAGATCCTGGACAGAGCCACACACAGACCAGTATGATCCAAGCAATGCCAATGCCACTGCCGATTTATTGACTAGGAACATGCATTTATATACCCTTCTAACAGACTGTTCAGGCCAGCCCATTACAAAACAATTGGTCCAAAAAATTAAGGGACAAACTGTTGTCCCAAGCAGCTGGCCCAAATCACCCAGATACAAACTCTCATGAAATTCTCTAATTGGTGTAATTCATTAAGGCAAGCTGTGAGGGACCAAGACGGTTGGTTCACCGCTATCTGTTCAGAACGCCTCTTGTTTTGCTTTTGCTCTTCCTGCTTGGCTGTTTTTCTGCACGCTGCTGTAGCCTGCGTCTTTGGCCATTCAGATAAGCATTCCAAGCAGGCAGGCAAACTTCAGCTTACAAATTAGCAGTCAGCACAACTTGGATTTGCTCACATATCCAGTTAATACAGAATATTTCCCTACAAATACACGTCTTATTTTTTAAAGAGTGGACAGCAATAAATTCTAGTTCTGAAGGAAGTAAAATAAAGATCCTCTAACTGAACTGGAGAGGAATACCAAAAATTGTACTTAAGGATGTGCAGGAAAATACAGAATACATGAATCCTTAACACCTGATACAGATACAGGATACATGAAAACTCTCCCTAAACCTCCCCCCCAGCCACACTAAACCACCAAACTCCAGTGCTCTTTTTCTCCCCTCCCCCCATTGTCTCCCTTTAGACCCAAGCAGACCTTGATTGTGCAGCAAGAAATCCAGTGTGGGACTCAAGGCCACAGGCAGATTTACTCCCCAGCATTACCAGATAAGGATTCCCCCCAGAGAGCCAGCAGAAGAGAGAAAAGGAGAAAGATTTGGTTTTGCTGCCCACTGATAAAGTGAAAGCAGAATTACGGGATTGAATAATGGAGTTATGATTTCTGGGGCCCACCTCCTGGACCTATCTGGTCCTACTGGACCTACCTGGTCCTGCTGGAGAACTCAGCTCTGTGGCTTTCTTAAGGAAACCTGGACCCCAAAACCACTACTTGGTTCTGGAAAGAACCAAATCCTGTAAACTCATTCTGAGACTCCTATCTAGACTTATAGGTGGCACTGACCTCTTCTAGAGGGATGGTACATTGTGAAGAGTCCTCCTCATCCAGGATGAAATCGGCCAACTTCCCTCTATCAAAATGGAAGAGGCATTGGAATGGAATTACCACATTTTATTGCTCTTTTCCTCATCCACTCCTTTCAAGGCTTTTTCTGACTCTTTTTAGACTGAGGCTTTTGTTGACTCTTTTTAGGACTTTCTCCCTAGGTCATGGTCATGAAAGGTCATGAAAGAAGGTCCTATAAAAATAACTATCCTAAACTCAACAGTGTAGCTCCATCTGTAGCTTAGGCTTATCCACATGAAATGTAAGAACTACAGAGATTATATACATAATGAAGTAACAGAGTCTTATTACAGTGTTCAGTAATTTACATTTAAGAAGTAGTTTATTTTTATAGCTGTGTTTCAGCTACTTAGTACATCTTAAAGCCTAGCTTGACATCGATACATAAAAGCAATCTTAACTAAAATTGATTGTAGCTAGTTCTATGGAACTCTTCTGAATACACCCCATGTTTGAATTCATAACATTAATAATGTTATTAATTTCATTAATAACATTAATAACACAGTAACCAGAAGCTGGCAGCTTTTGATATCAGTTAGAAGGCTCAGTGCAGTAGCAAGAGGAGATTTTAATTAAAAAAAAAAAGAAAAAAGAAAAAAGAAAAAGAAAAATGTTACAGTCTTGAGTAATGTCAACAGTCTTGGCTTTTCTGAAGATAAAAAAGCCACCAAAACCTTGCACTCACTTGTCCTCACAGCTATTCTTAGAACTAGTAATCTAAAATATGACACCAACTCATACTACTTTGTATTACAGCTTTAACATTTCAATAGTAATGCCAATTTAATAAGCATGTCATAAGGAAATGTGAAGGATATGTCTTTGGAAAAACAGATGCAGCATATTTAAAGTCAAATGTCTCAAGTTTTTCAAAAGGAAGCCTGCTACTACCCAGAGATTGCCTCTCTCTCTGTGTTTTTAAACAAGAAGAATACACCACTGCAGAAAGCAGTTAACTCAGCATTTCCACAGCTTGCCTGGTTTTCCCGTTTTTTTCTTCCCACAAAGTTTGAGTTCATATGAAATCTGCTATTACATTTTACATCCTCTTGTTCACTTAACATTAGTTTTAAGAAGCAATAAATAACATCACATTCAAGTATATTGGCAACTTGCCCCCAGATAGTGATAGTGAAGTGAAAACTCTACCAAAGCCAAAGACTTTTCTGCTGGTTTGAGGCTAACAGGAATATTTTAATGGAGAAAATTATACTATAGGCTGTGAAAAGGAAACAATGGTGATGTCTACTTCACTCATAGGTTTGCTGAGATGGAGTAAGAATAAGAACTCAAAACATAGATAACACAGTCTCTGGGGCACAGCGTCTGGGGCTGTCTAGCAGCTTCTGGCTTTCCCCCTCTCTGCCGAGTAACCTCACTAACCACTTTCCTTCTAACCCTCCTGGCTGATTCTCCAAACTCACCTTGCGTGTAAGGCAAACCCTGGGGTAAGGTACAGGGCTGGGGAGAAGGTGGAAGGGTGGTTGGGAGCCCCTCCTAGGGTCTCTGATTTCTGGGAGGGGGACTGTGTTTCTGTATTACCTTTAACTTGTATATTTCTGTAAATATTCCTGTATATTGTGTATATCTCTGCTTGTACATTGTGCTAAGCTATATTTGCATTCTTTGTCACTCTTGATACAATGTTTCAGTTAAACTACTACTGATCTATTCAACTTGGAATACCCAACACACAACAGCCAGAGGCCACACTCCAGCACATTCACACTCTGGCTGTGTTCAGCTCTGAGACACTGGAACAAACTTGCAGATGCTCCCTCCCTGAAAGTATCCAAGGCCAAGCAGGACAGGGCGATGAGCAACCCTGTCTAGTGGAAGGTGCCCATGCTCATAGCAAGGAGATTGGAACTAAATAATCTTTAAGGTGCTTTCAACCCAAACCATTCTATGACTCTATGATTACGAGATGCATTTGGAAGGCTATAGCTTTTAGCACTACAGTTGAGATCTTTGACATTCAACTGAGTTTTTAATTCTATTGAGCAGGAAGCTCACTCCTAAATCATGTGTACATCTCTGTTTAGTAATTATTTTTCAGTCACGATATTCCTTTTTGTGCATCTTACATGAACCTTGTCTTACGAACTTCAAAACAGTATCATTTTAATTTAAATACCCATGTTCTTTCCCAGCAGCAATAACCTTTTAATTCTTAACAGGTATTTCTCACAATCAAAGACCTGCTCACCTGGGGAAATGATGTAAAAGAAGTTTTTAAATTCATCCATCCAAACTTCTGCAAGCCGCCTGTTGTTTTTGTTGATTATCTGTCCTGTGCCTCCTGGAAAAGTGTAGGGTGTTGCTTTTCTGAACACATGCCCAACATGTGAACAAGTCACAATTTCCAAAGTGCCACCACACTGCCAGATCTGAAAGGGATAGAATAAATTGGTGCATAGCTTTTGAGTCATTAAAAAAAAACAACTACAAATACTAATCACTTGCTTCCATTCAAGCTATAGAAACAACATTAGTTGAGGTCTAGCACAAAGATAGTGCACAGAAAAGAAATGTATGCCTCTATCTTGCTCAACAGAAAAGGTGCTCACAAGCCTAAGTAAGTTAGCATATGAGAGAGTGTGTCAGGTTCCTCAGCAAAAAAACACCAGCAAGAGGCTGCTTTAGAGAACTGGGCATGCTGACAGAGAAGGGAGGTAAAGGCTCAAAAGCATCAGAGCAAAGTGGTGATCTGTCCAAAAAAGTCCACTGTAAAACAGAATTGCCATGTCAAAACCAACTAACCAAAATACACAACTCCCAAGTGAAATTTCTGGAAACATTTTCAGTTTCATAGGCCCTCTAAAAATGGCAGAGGCAGAAAGCTGAAGTGTGTCACAAGTATCCAACTATATACTCTGATCTGGTAAGTAAAACAAGAGGAAAGGGTGTGATTTGGTAGGAACGAAAGTCAGAAAGCATTGGTTTGGTCCACATCCAAATAAGCACATGCAGATGGTGATGTGATAGAAAGCCACTCTGCAGAAAAGAGCTTGGGGGTGTTGACGGACATGAGCCAACAATGTGCACTTGCAGTGCAGAAGGCAAATTGCATCCTGGGCTGCATCAAAAGAAGAGTGACTAGCAGACTGAGAGGTGATACTGCCACTCTGCTCTGGTGAGACCTCACCTGGAGTACTGTGTCTAGCTCTGGAGCCTTCAACACAAGAAGAACTGGACCTGATGGAAAGGGCCCAGAGAAGGGACACAAAAATGATCAAAGAGCTGGAGCACCTCTTCTATGAAGACAAGCTGAGAGAGTTGGGGCTATATAGCCTGGAGAAGAGAATGTTTCGGGTAGGCCTTCCAGCACCTTACAGGAACCTACAAGAAAGCTGAGGAGGCATGTAGCACTAGGACAAGGAGTTTTAAACAGGAAAAGGGTAGACTTAGATTAACATTAGGAAGAAGTTCTTTACAGTGAGGGTGGTGGAATGCTGGAACAGGTTGCCTAAAGAGGTGGTGGAAGCCTCATCTCTGGAGACATTCTCAGTGTCAGACTTGATGGGGATGTCCCTGCTTGCTGCAGGGGGGTTGGACTAGATGACCCTTGGAGGTCTCTTTTAACCCGGTGCATGCAATGATTCTAGGTGATGAACTGGCAGTACTGAGTGTAACAGTTGGACTTGATCTTTGGTCTCCTAACCAAAACAATTCTGTGAATCATTAAGTTAGAAAAAAGCACAAGCGAGCTGCTGACAGAGATGAGCACATTTCACTGACACACTCAACATGCACTGATGACACTGCTTATGCTCCCTAATGAGCTTTTCTAAATGAACTCCTTTTAACACACAGGCATTCATTCTTCTGAATGACCACTCCAATCTTTTAGGTGGAAAGCTCTGCCAGCTCTTCACTATGCACTTTTCGCTGACAGATTGAGTCTTTGCTTATCTCCACTGGAGGAGCTTGAGTGGAAGGCATAGTGCAATCTGCAACAAGAAAGATAATCATGCAGGCAGCAGACCCTTATTTTCAACTTAAAGATGCACTGCCCTGAGTAAGAAAGCACTGCAAAGATAAGGGTTTTACCTACCCTGAAAGAAATTTCCAAATTTTCTCCACCCCAAATATCCATTCCAGCATCATAAGTTCCAATTTCCTGAAAGTAATCTCTGTCTATTGAAAAAAGACCTCCTGCCATTGTAGGTGTCCTGGAAGGATGGGTGGAAACAGAGAGACACAAAGTGTCAGTCACCGTGAAAAGATATACTTAAATACACTTCACACTTACACTAACAATGTATCTTTTTATCTCCCAGGTTCCTATTATGTTCCTTCTCAGTACATTTCCAACCAAACTGAGTTACTGTTGATTTATTTGTTACTTATAGTTGTCCAGAGATAAAACCAGCTAGTGACAGTTCCTTATTTTGTGACTTTAAATTATAACCAGGACACAAAAAAAGCTCCTAGAAAGCTGCTGCCATTCCTGAGAAAGGCTTTGGCCTCCAGTGTTGGTAACTCATAAAAAAGAACCCAGTTTCTTAGAGGCAGCATGAAGTGGGGATGGAGTGGGCTGCTTGCTTTCACTATCACTGCTTTATACAAGACAATTGTACAGCCAGGGTTACATCGAGGCTTTCTTTACAAATTCCTTATGGGTAGGAACCCCCCCCAAAAAAGGGTGCTAGTTTTTCTAACTTTAACATCATCTCTCAAACTTCCTTTTTTTGGTCAAGAAATACACAGTAGGTAAAATACACATTAAGCTGATGATACTACTTTGTAGTTCAAGTATATGAATTCCTCACCAGAATCTTCAGCAGAAATGATTTTCTATCACTGGTCATCTTCCTGAAAATGCTTTGGGCAAAGTATAAGCTAGGTCACAAGCTAACTAAAAATGTGTGTGTTTTTTTTTTCTCCCCTAGAAAGGAAACAGAGGGTTTGGGGGTGGGTGGGGAGGGTAGCAGTGGGAGCACATGTGGGGAACACTGTTCGTCTTTCTGAGGAGACTTCTAGATTTCTTAAATGAAAGCCAACCACAACACAGTGAAGACCATAGCCCAATAAAGGCCAGTGCTCATTTTCAGAAACACCAGAAAATGCAAGTTTGCAATTGTAACAAATACACATTGCCACACGTAACAATTGTACAAGTGTAAGTGTAACAAATGCAGCATTGCATGCTGTCTCTTTCTCAGTATCTCTGTCACAAGACCTACATGACATGCAAGGATAAATTCAGTTCCCATCCATGCAATTTGAAGACATTAATTTCATACACATAGGCACACAGAAGGTGCCAAACATCAATGCATCTTTTTAAAATATTACTTATTAGAACAAAAGTTAAAAATGAGATTCCATTTAAAAAAAAAAAAAAGATAAAAAAGAGCTTCAATAAAAACTCCTGAATCAGTATAAAGCCTAGTTAAAGGTTACTAATTCATTGGTCATTGACAAAGTTTAAAAAACATTCCTGAAGCGACGTGGCAATTGCCACCTCCATTGCTACCAAAAGTTGCCAACAACCAAAGAGCTTCTATGCTGTTCCTTTAAGCAGACAAAAATGATGCTACAATACAGTTAATTAAGTATATATTTACAAGATTAACCTAGAAAGCTTATGAGTAAACATTTTAACAAATGGAGTAACTTCTTATTACTTCACAGGAAGAGTTCGATCCCCTTTCCGTCGATCCATCTCTCTCTGAGGAACAGGATACCAGCGAAAGTTCAACTTCCAGTTGAATCCACCATAGGTCATGTCAGAGCCTGCCATGTATTCGAAGGTGTCATCACTAATTACATCAATGATTGGACACACCACTGTTCTCCTAGAAAAAGCAAAGAATCAAAACCTATTAATTGAAGTGTCAAAAAAGATGTGCTGCCTGCATTTTCTGTTTGCCTATTTTGTTTGTTTTTTAACACATAGGTTTTACATTTTCATAATGCCATCTCTAAACAATAGTACTCAATAGACTACCATGAAACATTCAAATTCTGTCCTGCTAATTAGAGTCAATTCATCTAAAGGGAAATGTGTTTTTCTGAAACAATTTTAGCAATACTATCTTTTTTTTTTTTTGAATAGCATTTGCATGATTACCAGTAATAAATATACATTTATCTGCAGATGAAAAACTGATCACAGCTTTCTCAGTGTTACACAATGATGTCCTGGCAGGGCAGAAATCCTGCCAGACTGGTTTTGGCTACTGGTCTCCTCCTCCCACGTCAGGATCCAGGAGTTGAGTTGAGGGGCAGTCAAACAACGGAGGGTTTGGCCCCAGCAAAGCTGTGCCCTAAGGGCCAGCAGCAGCCAGCACCATGGGGTGTTTTGTGCAGTCCCACAATGTGCCTGTGTAGTTGCATGAGGCATGAAGCTTTGAATTCGTTGGCCAAAACGACGCTGCCAGTGCCTGTTGGCCAGTTTCATTTTCACAATAATGTATTTCATGGGGGCTGATTTAAAGCCAGGCCTTGCAGTGCTGAGTCTCTCCACTGTAAGGAGCACTGCAGTCGCAGCTCCTTTAACTGGGAACCACAGCAACCACGTCTTTGCAGCTTGCACCAGAAGCTTAGCAGCAACCCACTCTCCTCTTCTTTCCTCTGCCTGGAATATTTTGTATTTACCCCCAGGATCATAATCATGGGTTTTCGAAGTGTCTTTGTACAGGAAACTTATTCAGGGCTCAATGTGTTGTGAGTACACCTGCTAGAGTTAATGATAAGGCTCCATAAGCGTAGTCAGAATTTCTCCTGGCTTTGTGTTCCTATTTTTTCAAGTTCTGATTGCTTACACTGTTTAATTCTGTGTTAGTAAATACCCTTTGTGCAACTACTTACTGTTGACCAAAAATACAAAAGAATCTTAGAGAATTGCCCTGAATTTTTGAATATTAATAATAAAAAGTAATATTCATACCAAAATCAATATTAATAATTTATATTCGATTATTCATTTCAGCAAGAAATGATTGCACAGAAAACAAGATAATTAAGTTTCTAGTTAAGTTGTCAATGTAACTTCCATGTTTTGAAATCAAAACCTGGTCATTAGCTCTGGGGAGGTATTCCTCTATGTGGTTAGGATAAAGAAGGGATAGTCATTGTTATCAAAGCATGGCAATTGCATTGCAGTTGGCAGACAGAAGCCTCCTTGTCCACTCTTCTAACATTATTAAAGCATATACTCATAGAAACTAATTCTAATTATCTTAAGGACAACTAAGCAATCGTCCCCATGCAGGCTTCCTCTCACAGAAAGACCTGTAAAAAGATTCAGGGGTTGCAAGTAAATTTGAAGACCTTTAGTTCAGCCATACGCACAAATTGTAACTTTACATCACAGTCTCCAAAGTGGTAATTTAAAGGTATGTGCCTTAGCACAGTGTTGAAAAAAGATTCTTTACTATTTGTAGCTTTTTCATCATGTAATGCTGTGTTTTGTAATGTCAAATTTTAAAAGTGTTTTATTTATCTATATAATATATATAGCCATAAGAATAGAGATCTGTAACATCGCACTTAATATGTGTGCTTAATATGCTGTTTACCGACTGACTACCACACAACCGCAGTTACTGCTCAGCTGTATGAACGTTTCACAAAGCAGAGCATTCTTTCACTTGTGTGTGTGTCCCCAATTTCCATCACACTATCATGTTTAAGTGTTTTAAGTATTGACTCAAGATAGAAATATAAAGCTATGTCACTGCAGTGTAGATCAGTTGGTCCTGGTAATAATTCTAACTTCAGAAAGTACACTTGAGAAGAGGAAGCCACACACACATTTCCACAATGCACACAGTTTAAAACAATGAAGAAATCAGAGCAAGAACCTGAAAACTGTGAACCTGAAGGCTGTGTCTCACAGCGGTGGTGTTATGCGAAATCAGGGTTCCATTTCTTCCTCAACAGTATCTTCTCAAATTCATGAAGGAATCAGTCAGGCTGAAAATGTAAGACCTCAAATTCTGCTGCTTATTCAACTCCATTCGAGCTTATGTCTCATGCTACTGAAAACATTATGCCACGCATCCCAGTATAAGCTAAACTTTAAACCAGGTTTTACTGTTCAGAAGTCATACTGAATTGGACTTTTATCCTTACACCAATGAGAACTTCTCCAGCCTTTCAGAGAGCTTGCAGGCTGTATTGTCATACTTGGAACGTTTCTTAGCAACTGGCAAGAAGAACACAGACCAATTAGATGGATAATTACCTGTCAGCTTTGATCCTTGCCAGCAGTGGTTCGAGCCAGCCTACTGTACACTCACAATGAGCATCTAAGAAGGTGATGACCTGGCCTTTGGAAGCAGCAGCTCCCTTTAATCTGGCTCTAATCAATCCAGAACGCTGTTCCATTCGAATCACATGAACAGGTACTTTCAGTTTTTTCACATAGTTCTCCAGTGGTCTTTTCAAGAAGTCTGCAAAGAATGATCAAAGCCATGGAAACTGTCAGTTACATAGGTCAGCTTTTGGTCTTTCTTTCTCTCTCTCTTTTTTTTTAACTCGTCCCTCCCTTTATTTTTTTTCTTATGAAAAGACAAAAATTAAGAGAGACTTCCTTGTTTCTTTTCTATCTTTTTCCTACTTTTGCAACTATTTTCCTCTGCTGCTTATTTTACACTTCACAATGTGCCCTTCCACATCTTCACTTGTTAGAGGAGGAGGTTCTTCCTCTTCTTCATGCAGAAACCAGACAGAATAAGTAAATTCTTATGATGGAGTAGCTGTGACTTACTTTCAAAACCATATGCATCAGTGCTCTTGGTCATAACACCTCTCTAAGAAGAAAATACAGAAAATTATCTGACTAGCTGAACATAATGAATTACCTCCTACAGGAAAGTAACTTACAGATAATTTCTTTGCAAACAGTTTAAAACACAATCACATTCATTTTTCAAAGTTTCAATGCTTTCTTAGGATTTTTCTGCCTAATACTTTTAAATTATCACTGCAAAGCCTAAACCCAAAAATAACAAAATCAGCTACATATACAAGGCCAAGTGTAAGGTCCTGCACCTGGGTAGGCACAATCCCAAGCACAACTCCAGGCTGGGTGGGGAANGTGGCTGCTCCCTCCCTGGAGGTGTTCAAGACCAGGTTGGACGAGGCCTTGAGTGACCTGTACTAGTGGGAGGTGTCCCTGCCTATGGCAGGGGGTTGGAACTGGCTGAGCTTTGAGGTCCCTTCCAACCTTACCATTCTATGATTCTATAACTGAATATCTGTAACACTAAGAAATCTCATCTTAGCTGAGGAAGGACTTATTCAAAATACAGCTGCCATAACTGCCATATGCCTGGACACTCAAAATAACCTGTAATACAAACAGATGCCACATTAAGAACTTTACCACTGCCAGTTTTTGTTCATCGTTAAAAAATACTATGATGGCTGACATGAAAGAAGAACAAAGAGCTGAGGAAGAATGCCATTTCCAGGCACAGAAACACTTTTGCAACAGCTTGCAGATTTGTGTAAAGAAGGCACACCTGTTTCAGATTGTACGCTTAGAGCACATGGGAGCTGTACTACTACTGTACTACAACAGTGCAAAGCTTGTAGCCAAGATTTAGCATAAGATTCTGTGAAGTCATTAAGTACTTCATGCAAGAATAAGCATGATGCTGAAGGAAGGGAAAAGAGCATGGTATGAACTCTAAGTGGCTCTTTTGTAAGTCTCAAGAGGCAGGAGCTGACCCAAGGGTGATTGCTGTTCTATGCAACTGCTCCAGATGAGTGACCTTTCATTAACTTTTTTTTTTTTTTTTTCCTTTTTTTGGTGCATTGCTGGACTGTCACCAAAACCCACATAAAGTTTTGACAAATCTTGAAAGCTGAACTGTGTTAAAAGAACATGAGGCTGATAGATCTGAAATATTTCATAGAATCAACCAGGTTGGAAGAGACCTCCAAGCTCACTCAGCCCAACCTCTCACCCAGCCCTAGCCAATCAACCAGACCATGGCACTAAGTGCCCCATTCAGGGTTTGCTTGAACACCACCAGGGATGGGGACTCCACCGCCTCCCTGGGCAGCCCATTCCAATGCCAATCACGCTCTCTGGCAAGAACTTCCTCCTAATATCCAGCCTAGACCTCCTCAGCACAGCTTGACACTGCGTCCCGACCTTCTGTTGCTGGTTGCCTGGGAGAAGAGCCCAACCCCACCTGGCTATAACCTCCTTTCCAGTAGTTGTAGACAGCAATGATGTCTGCCCTGAGCCTTCTCTCTTCCAGGCTGAACAACCCCAGCTCCCTCAGCCTCTCCTCACAGGGCTGTGCAGATATATTCAGTCCCTAGAGAAGCTCAAAGCAAGTTAATTCTTATTTTGCATATTAACAGACATGCAAGTAAATATCTGTTAGTACAAAGTGTACATGTCTGAATATATTGCAAGCCTTTTGGGGTTGACCACAAACAGAAGTCACTTGGTTGACTGGATCAGCAGCAAATCAAATCTCATCTCTTTAGAGTGTGGCTTACCAAAACCACTGATTTAAGGGAACTAGAATCATGGTAATGTTTATCATTTTACTGTATATGGCTTCTATGATATACACAAAGGAAATAAAACAGTGAAGCACCTCCCTCTATGCTGATGAACTCATGAGCAAGTCACACATAGCAGCATGTTCCTCTGCACATTTCAGGTGTATTAATGATAACCTTTTCAAGTAGTTCTAAACGTTTAGAGCTGAATGGATATAAGCTGTGACATTCCTCAGACAAAAAGATCTCAATAACACACCTACAGAGAGTCAAGAACTGGCATGAATCAGAAAGTCACATTACAGAAATCATGGTCAACATATTGCAGACAAAAAACTTAAGTCCTACCAATGCTGTCTCTGGGAGGAATTGAAAATTTCCATTTACCTTTTCAGGTACATTCTTTTTCTGTAAGAAATTATCACAGATGTGTGCAGTGTTTTCACTATGTAGGAAATAGGGGTAAGAATATTTATACTGAATTCCACATTAAACACCCAAATGAAAAGCTTTAGGCTGTTGTTTTCAAGTGACACAGGATGACATTTAATGGGCTGTCCAGGGAGGTGGTGGAGTCACCATCCCTGGAGGTGTTCAAGGCAGGTTTGGACGTGGCACTTGGTGCCATGGTCTAGTCTCGAGGTCTGTGGTAATGGGTTGGACTTGATGATCTTTGAGGTCTCTTCCAACCTTGCTTATACTGCGATACTGTAATAAATAATTAAGTAAATTCTTGGCATTGCCTCATACACTTCAGAGAGTGAGGTTTGAGGATACTAAACACCTCCTCTTCCCTCCAAAAACCAAAACAAATAGAACCAACAAACCAAGTAACAAAAAAAACCCCAACCAAATACCAAAGAAATAAACCAAACCAAAAATACCTCCCCAAATTCTTCTACTTGGGAATGTCTGGGCTGGTTTGAGGCTAACTGGAATATTTTAATGAAAAGAATTAGATGATAGGTTGCGAAAAACAAACACTGCTGATGTCTGCTGCACTCATAGGCTTGCTGAGATGGATAAGAACAAGGACACAAACATAGGTAACACACAGGGAGTCGCATCTCTGTCTCTCTGGGAGCTGCTGGCTTTCTGCTGTGTAACCCAACATCACTGCTTCTAACCCCCCTGGCCCATCCTCCAAACTCACCTTGCACATAATGCAGACCCTGGGGTAAGGCAGAGGGGGGGAAAGAAGGTGGAAGGGTGGTTGGGAGCCCCTCCTGGGGACTCCGATTTCTGGGAGGGGGATTTTGTTTCTGTATTACCTTTAATTTGTATATGTCTGTAACTATTCCTGTCTATTGTGTCTATCTCTGCTTGTACATTGTGCTAAGCTGTAAATAGAGCTTCAGTCCTTAACTTCCGGGTGGCTGCGTCTGGTCCGGGTGATTTTATAAAGGGGGGGGGCCGGGGGGCAGGGAACTCCCAGACCATCACAATGACAATAATTCATGTATTTTCTGAGGTATAACTTTAGTTTCACTTAAGTCTTTCTGCTGGGTATTTCTTTCAATTGTTTTCTGTATCAAAAGGGTGCATAATTTTACCTACGACTGTGATCAGTTTAAAGGGCATCTTCTATGACAGCAGAACTAAGAAAGTCAAAAACTCAGATACATTCAGTTCCAGCCAATGAAGTGTGCCAAGCTGAAAAACACCTTGCCACATTTATGCAAAGATCAATGAAAGATTAAGTTTCTAACTCATAAAATATTGAACTACAGTAACACACAGACTTACTATGTATAAGCAGAGACACATTTTTCAGAAGTGCGACTACTTTTGTAAGATGTTCTTGGCAGGAATTTAGTATTGGTTGCAGTGCTTCGATCTGTATCTGTGTAACTAACTCCTGTCAGTATTCCTATCCTGGCGCAATCTGCCTACTGTGCTCAGCCATTCAAGGCTGACCTAGTTTTAAGTACTGACTAATCTCGACTTCTGGTTACCAAAGATCAGTACTCTAAAACTAAATGTGTAATTCTGATCACAGAATACAGTGTTACAGATGTGCTTTGTTTCTCCAAAGCTTTTCCTCTTGGTGTAAGTAACATTATGCAAACTCACTCTTCTAAGAGCATGACACTAAAAGGTACAAAACATGCTGCAGGCAGACAGGATGCTTACTTTATCCCAATTAAATTGTCTGATATTAGACCAGAATACATCTAGGACAGCTGGAATGGGGATATACAAGGAAGCTGCCAGAGCAGCCAGAGATCTGGTTAGGAAGGCCAAGGCCCAGTTTGAATTTAATCTAGCCAGGGAGGTCAAAGGGAACAACAAGAATTTCTACAGGTATATTAATGGTAAAAAGAAGCCTAGGAAAGGTGCAGGCCCCTTAGAAAGGAAACAGGGGAAATGGTCACAAGTGCCATGGAAAAGGCTGAGGTTCTCAGTGACTTCTTTACCTCAGTCTTCACTGCAAAGGCCTCCAGCCACACTCCTGGAGTCATGGAAGATAATGGCAGGGACTGGAAGGAAGAACTACCCAGCATAAGTGAAGATCAGGTTTGTGATCACCTGAAGAGCCTGAAAATGTTCAAGTCCATGGGACCTGACGGGATACAGCCATGGGTACTGAGAGAACTGGCAGATGAGGTTGCTAAACCCCTCTCTATTCTATTCCAAGTCATGGCAGTCTGGGGAAGTCCTCACTGACTGGAAAAGGGGAAACATAACTCCCATTTTCAAAAGGGGTAAGGAGGAAGAACCAGGGAACTACAGGCCAGTCAGTCTCACCTCTGTGCCCAGTAAGATCATGGAGCAGATCCTCCTGGAGGCACTACTGAGACAGGAGAATAGTGAAGATGTGATTGGGTACAACCAGCATGGTTTCACCAAGGGCAAATCCTGCCTGACAAACCTGGTGGCCTTCTATGAACAGGTCACAACATTAATAGCTGAGGGGTGAGCAACTGATGGCATTTACCTGGCCGTGAGCAAAGCCTTCNCTGGAGCCCCTGGGACAAGAGGGATGTGGAGATGCTGGAGTGTATCCAGAGCAGGGGCACATGGATGCTCAGAGGGCTGGAGCTGCTCTGCTGTGAGGACAGACTGAAAGAGTTTGGGTTGTTCAGGTCGGAGAAGAGGAGGCTCCCAGGTGACCTTATTGTGGCCTTCCAGGATATGAAGGGGGCTACAAAAAAGCTGGTGAGAGAATTTTTAGGTTCTCAGGTAGTGACAGGACTAGGGGGAATGGAGCAAAGCTGGAGGTGGGGAGAGTCAGCCTGGAGGTGAGGAGGGAGTTCTTCAGCATGAGAGTGGTGAGAGCCTGGCAGGGGTTGCCCAGGGAGGTGGTTGAGGCTCCATCCCTGGAGGTGTTTAAGGCCAGGCTGGATGAGGCTGTGGGCAGCCTGATCTAGGGTAGGGTGTCCCTGCCCATGGCAGGGGGCTTGGAACTGGATGATCCTTGTGGTCCCTTCCAACCCTGACTGATTCTATGATTAACTCAGGCTGAACATTTTCTTTTTCTGGAAAAATCTGCCGGTTTAGTTTAACACAAACAGAATGCTTCAGTAGCATATGCTAAGCCTTTCAAACTTTCAGGCATCATATACCTTTCATTTTGTTTACTGCAGAATTGTGCTTGTTGGAACCATAGCAAGTTTTTGGAAAAAAACAAACAGACCAAAACAAACAAAACCCCAAAATCCCCAAATACACCAAAACAGAACAAAACCCAGAACTTTCAGTAACTGTTCAAAATAACTAGAAATAAAATGTGTCTGAGTGATCCAAAACGAAAATCACAGATTTCATAACTAAATATTGAAATAGGTTCATTAACAACAATAATAAAAAGTCCAAAATGCTAAATCTTTCATCCTGCAACTAGTTTTCCCTTGCCTTGCTTTATTATCTAACCCAAACCTAGAAACAGAGAAGTTCTCTAGAGAAAACCAGATGCTTTTTTAACTGGACTATAATTCTAGTTCATAATGAGGACATGGCTGCTGTTATAACATTGATCTCTTTCTAAAATAGCAATTGAAGAGGCAAAACACATGAAATATGCCCACATTATTTTAATATTTGCTGGCTCTTTATGTGGTTTTGAAAGCTGTCATGTCCCAATCATTAGGACTGATTTGAGTTTCTGCCAAGGACTGTTAAGATAAGTGACACAGAGCACACTTGTAACAGACCTTGTTTTTCTAGCAGCAGTCTGCACACAAAAGCTGACCAACCAAAACAAATGTACTCTCTCTCCTCCATTAAGGAAGCATATCCCTGTATAACCTAGTATGGTGTGAGAGTCTGATCATCTCTCCCTTGTTCAAATGAACACAGACAAAGCTTGCCTTTGTTAAAGATTGCCCAGATTCCTGGCAAAGCTCGGGGATGCAAACAGCACCTTTGTGGACTTCCTGCACTCAGCCCAGATTCCTGTTCAAGAGCTCAGGGATGCAAATCCACAGCGACACAGTGTCTGTGTGGACTGCCCAGACTGCAGCCTGGCTTGAGTGCCCAGGGTGTGACACCTCACACCAGCTACCCCACAGAGAAAAGGCTTCTGTGTATTTGGGGTATGGACAGGTAAGTGGCGCAGGGAGTGGGCAGAGGCCCTGCCCAGTGCCACCACCAGACCCCTGCAAACATGAGAATACACAGGAAGGTGTCCTGGGGAGCTGCACCTGGACACTGGTCTGAAAAACTGTGTAAAAAGACATGAGCAATGCTTGCAAAATGTGCACCTCCACCAGAGCACCTCCACACAAGCACTTCCACTGGAGTACCTCCACCAGAGCACCTCCACCAGAACACCACCACCAGAGCACCTCCACTGGAGCACCTCCACACAAGCACCTTCACCAGAGCACCTCCACCAGAACACCACCACTGGAGCACCTCCACCAGAACACCACCTGGAGCACCTCCACCAGAGCACTTCCACATGAGCACCTCCACCGGAGCACCTCCACAAGAACACCAGGACTGGAGCACCCCACCAGAGCACCTCCACCGGAGCACATCCACCAGAAGAACTCGAGGAACAACTCCTGAAGAACAACTCCACAGAAGAACATCCCTGGGCCAGGCATACCTCTCTCTCTCTCTCTCTCTCTTTCTCTCTCTGTCTTTCTCTCTCTCTCCCCCCGCCGCTCTGTGGCTGCTGTTGTTCCCTCTCCCTCTGTTCCCTCCTCTCACTCTCCCTCGGTTTTGTCTGTTGTTCCCTCTCCCTCTCTCTTCTCTTCCCTCTCTCCCTCTGTTTTGTTCAACTTTATCCTTTAATAAATAGTTGTATGCTGATATCTCCTCTTGTTCGCACCTTAACTTCACAACAGGGAAATCTGGAAGAACAAATCTTGCTCCTCTGAACAGAGATATTGTTAATTCTGTTCTCCAGACCTTGACATATGGGCACATGGACTCCAAATAACAGCATCCATTTTGAAACAAGGATTGATCCCTGGGAACAGCTCCCAGGAGAGGTGAGCAGTTTCACATGATTAGAACCAAAGAAATGTGGAACCTTTACATAACAG
Organism: Ramphastos sulfuratus; assembly: GCA_013399055.1. Classification (NCBI taxonomy): domain Eukaryota; kingdom Metazoa; phylum Chordata; class Aves; order Piciformes; family Ramphastidae; genus Ramphastos; species Ramphastos sulfuratus. The sequence goes on along the minus strand of WBNM01018720.1, from coordinate 20,051 downwards.
CTGAAAAACTACAAGAAATTGAGGGGTGTAACAACAAACTCTCCACAAGTGCAAACACTGAAAATTTGATCTTGTGAGTTTCTAAAAGCAAAAGTTAATCACATCTCTCATCCAGAACACTTTTGCATGGGTCTTTATCCTCTGTTGCCAGGACACAATTGTATTTATGGCCTCTTTCCCACTCTTCAAACTGCACTGGAATTGGTTTAACAAGTTAAAAGTTAGTATCAGCTAAAAAGGCAAAGGTGTCTAGGAAATTAAAGGAACACAGGTTAGTACAAATGCAAAAACCCACTGAGTGCATGAGCTATATGCTTCCTTAGGAAACTAGGTCAGTCAGAGCTGTTTGCCTCAGCAAGTTTGCAGATGGCACCAAGCTGTGTGGCACAGTCGATTTGCTAGAGGGCAGGGATCCATCCAGAGGGACCAGGACAGGCTGCAGAGCTGTGCCCAGGCCAACCTCATGACATTCAACAAGGCCAAGTGTAAGGTCCTGAACCTGGGTAGGCACAATCCCAAGCACAACTCCAGGCTGGGTGGGGAATGGTTGAGAGCAGCCCTGAGGAACAGGACCTGGGGGTCTGGGGTGATGAAAAGCTCAAGATGAGGTTGCAGTGTGAGTGCAGCCCAGACAGCAACTGTGTGCTGGGCTGCAGCAAGAGCAGTGTGGGCAGCAGGGCAAGGGAGGGGATTCTGCCCCTTTGCTCTGCTCTCCTCAGACCCCACCTGGAGTCCTGTGTCCAGACCCTTCCAGGATCTGAAGGGGGCTACAGGAAGGCTGGGTAGGGACTATTGACAAGGTCTTGTAATGACAGGACAAGGGGCAATGGGTTTGAAGTGGCAGAGGGGAGATTGAAACTGGATGTTAGGAGGAAGTTGTTTGCAGTGAGGGCGGTGAGACACTGGCACAGGTTGCCCAGGGAGGTTGTGGCTGCTCCCTCCCTGGAGGTGTTCAAGGCCAGGTTGGAGGAGTCCTTGAGTGACCTGTGCTAGTGGGAGGTGTCCCTGCCTATGGCAGGGGGTTGGAACTGGATGAGCTTTGAGGTCCTTTCCAACCTTACCATTCTATGATTCTATGATTGTATGTGTCTGAGGAACAGGTGATAGAACCATTAAATGTCCTCAAGCTTGAGGAAACATGTTGAAATTTTAAACGCAGCCATAAAAGCTGTAATAGAATAAAGCCACTATCAAACACGAGCTCTATGCTGTCAACAGAGAAGTATACAGCTGACATTCACTCCAGTTTTCCGTGGGGAATGACCCACCTGTACTTCAAAATGGGCACTGCTCACTGTCTCACCCTGCACCGACTAATGTGCTTTGCTGCAGAGAGCAAAGCCCACAGGCGTCAGTGAAGAGAGCACCAAGCAGGGCATCAATGTCATTACCTCTTTCACTGGCATCATCAACGAGGACAATCTCCTCCAGCATGTGTCGCGGGGAGCGATTTATCACACTGTGAACCGTCCGCAGGAGCGTGCTCCAAGCCTCATTGTGAAAGACGATGACAACGCTTGTAGTGGGAAGGTTGTCTGCATACAGCTTGGTCTTGCACCTACAAACAAAAACAAGCCATGTGTTTGTTACAGGTCAAGCAATCAGTACTGCAGCTCAGGCATTTATTTCTGACCATAAATAACAATATGCACAAGATAGCAGTTTCATGCAAAGTATGACAAAGGAGCAAATGCTACACACATTTATATTTTTATTTAAAAGTTATCCCAACTTTTATGTATACATCTATGTGTTCCATCCTACCACTAAGAAAAGAGAAACTCAATTCAGTAACCAGTTCTAGACATAAGATATCCATACTGCTAACACAGACATGACAACAGGTTATTTATTCCCACTATCTGTTTTGTCAAAGGCACTGTGTCCAGATGTACCAATCCAAGTCCTTAAATGTAGCTTTGCATTGCCCTTCAAGTGGCAAGAGGGAAGCTCTAGAGCTGTAGAAGGGGGATGAAAAGAGAAACACGAGATAAGAAATGGCAAATTTAAACTACAAAGTATATAATGAACAAGAAGTATACCATGAACAAACTAGGAAGTAAATGCAATAAAAAGTATGTAATGAATAAAACCAAATAATAACTAGAAGAGGTAAAGACTTGGGGGCCTAGAGAAAGGTTGGGGAGGGACTATTGACAAGGTCTTGCAATGCCAGGACAAGGGGCAATGGGTTTGAACTGGCAGAGGGGAGATTGAAACGGTATGTTAGGAGGGAGTTGTTTGCAGTGAGGGTGGTGAGACACTGGCACAGGTTGCCCAGGGAGGTTGTGGCTGCTCCCTCCCTGGAGGGGTTCAAGGCCAGGCTGGAGGAGGCCTTGAGTGACCTGTGCTACTGGGAGGTGTCGCTGCCTATGGCAGGGGGTTGGAACTGGATGATCTTTGAGGTCACTTCCAACCTTACCATTCTATGATTCTATGACTTTTGGATACAATTATGTTTGGGAAAAGCCAAGACTACATGCGTGATACCTGTAACGCTGGTACATTAAGTGTCTTTCCTAAGTTATATCATAAGTTAGTGTATTTATATTACACAAAGAGGTTTTATTTTTTCCTCCATATGGCATCCATANGTGTTCAAGGCCAGGTTGGATGAGGCCTTGAGTGACCTGTACTAGTGGGAGGTGTCCCTGCCTATGGCAGGGGATTGGAACTGGATGATCTTTGAGGTCCCTTCCAACCTTACCATTCGATGATTCTATCTAGGAAGTGCTATGAAGGTTCACCAAACTAAAGGAGAATTGCATTCACATTTCAACGTCAGCATGTAGGCGCTCATGTTTAGTTCTAACTAACTATATAGGACTTTTATACAACACACAAGTAACTCTGCATCATGCCTGCATTTTACACTCTGCAACACTACTTTAAAGCAGGTGCTATTTTCAGTATCTCTCAGAAAAATCAATGCACTGTACATAAAGTACTCTTAACAGTTCCAGAAATACTATTCTGCTTTAAAAATATAACCATACAAATATGTGTCATCTGCACAGATCTGTTCCTCCTGCAAAATTAAAAATAATAAATTCACATTTAGAAACTTACATAAATTTTGATGGTATTAAATCCATTAAGAATCAAAGCTAAAAGAGATACAAGCAGATGTCAAAAACATGAGGTACAGTGAAGCAAAAAAAAAAAAAAAGAAAAAAAGAAATTCAAGGAAGCTCCATTCCAACAAAAAAGCTTTTATGAGATCCCAAATTACTGAGTCATTTCACTGCAACCAGATCTAAATGTTATTAAAGTAAATTAACAACTATGTGCGACTTTAACGGCAGTGCTGCCTGAGGGCTTGAAAAGTACAGAGTGCATATCCTCCAGCCCAAACACATAAAAACAATGGTATCAGGAATGCCAGCCAAACCTGGACTGGATGACTTGGTTACCCAGAGCTCTAAGTGAAAGCAGCAGTCGCAGCACACAGACATTCCAGCTCCGAGGCGGTGACAACACACTGAGATGCCAGACAAGATCAGTAAGTCTAGGTACAATTGAAGAACTATCTGCAAGTTTCATTTCTGAGAACTGCAGTAGTGGTAGCAGGTACCATGCCTTCAGTATTTTACAGTTCTAGTCAAATTTCATCATCTACCACACTGATGTGAACATTCTTAAGGAAATCAGCTACAGACTCGTGTTTAAGGTTGTAGCCAGGTTTAAGGTTGTCTGCCAGGCACCCAGGGACAGAACAAGAGGACACAGCCTCAAACTGTGCCAGGGCAGGTTCAGGCTGGATGTGAGGAAGAAGTTCTTCACAGCAAGAGTGACTGGCATTGGAATGGGCTTCCCAGGGAGGTGGTGGAGTCCCCATCCCCGGAGGTGTTTAAAAGCAGGCTGCATGAGGCACTCAGTGCCATGTGTTAGTTACTTTGAAGGGTTAGGTGCTAGGCTGGACTGGATAATCTCAGAGGTCTTTTCCAACCTGGTTAGTCCTGTGTGATTCTGTGTGATTTAATTCATATATTAAAAAGTCCCCTGCAAAGCATGCCAACAGATAAAAGTTATTTCTACACTATCACTTGAAAAATAAACTTTCACAAACACGTTAGGAATTTCAGATGACACATTTAACCATAAGCCAAATAATTTGCCCCCCATTGTTCAATCGACTTTGTTACTTAATTCTTAATCTTTTATTCTTTCTGCTGCACTGCTCCTTATACGAGAAAATAAGTGTCTGTGATGGTTTGGAAGTTCTCTGCCCCCCTCCCCCACTTTATAAAATCACCCAGACCATACTCAGCCAACTGGAAGTTAAGGACTGAAGCTCTATTTACAGCTTAGCACAATGTACAAGCAGAGATATGCACAATAGACAGGAATAGTTACAGACATAAAGTTAAAGGTAATACAGAAACACAATCCCCCTGCCAGAAATCAGAGTCCCCAGGAGGGGCTCCCAACCACCCTTCCACCTTCTTTCCACCCCTCTGCCTTACCCCAGGGTCTGCCTTACGTGCAAGGTGAGTTTGGAGGATGGGCCAGGGGGGTTAGAAGCAGAGTGGTGAGTTGAGTTACACAGCAGAAAGGCCAAGACCAAAGCCGCAGCTAGAGAGACAGAGACTCTCTGTGTCTTATCTGTGTTTGTGTTCTTGTTCTTACACATCTCAGCAAGCCTATAAGTGAAGGAGACATCACCACTGTTTGCTTTTCACATCCTGTAATTTTTTTCATTAAAATACTCCAATTAGCCTCAAACCAGCACAGTGTCTAATTGCAAACATTTGGATTCCATAGTAATATAACCCAAACAATTGTTCCTCTACTTTCTGATTCTCTGTGAAAAGTAATAACACAGAGTCATTCACAGGCATAGTTTCCTGGGGTGGCCACAGGATGTACCACTGTAGTATGGAATCTCTCTTCTCTGGCTTCACCTTTTCTTTTTTTACAGAAAATGTTATTTTATTGAATTAAAATAAATTAATTAACCAGCCAAGTGCCATGTTTACAAACTATTACACTGTCTGAAATATAAAGATACCAAAAGATTTAAGATCCACTTTTGAAGAGGAGCTTTCATCACTAAGAGGAAGCCTTATGGGAATTTTTTGGGGGATACTTACCCACACCAAGTCATTCCAACTGGCATTGCCACTGCCCTGTCCTGCAGAGCACGAACATCCTCCTTTGCATAATGAGACTTGCCTACTCTCATCCCCAGAACCTACCCTTTCTGAGGCGACAATTTAAGAGCAACCCTGGGCCAGCTTTGTTTAGCAATATGTAAAAGGCTGCCAAGCAAAACACAGGAGTGTTTCATAACAGAACTGGCTTGAAGGTTGTGAATACTATTCTTAATAAAGTATTTGGTGTGAAGTTATTCTGGAAAGATTCATGAGGCAGGCAGGATAAAGGAAACAAATTAGTAGTACAATTTTTAATACTCCTTTCACCTGTATTTAAATATATGCCTTTTAGCTATATTTGCACAAATATTTATGAATGCATCCAAATAAAATGCCCTGGTTTTTGTTTTGAAAACACTGACATACACTTCTCCCTGCCCCTGGAATATAAGTCAAATAAAACAGAACAGCTGACACCTGGCATTGGAGCATTAATCTTCTACATAACCCTCACGCTTTTTCCTTACTGACAACCACTTACATTCAGAATTCTTTTGGTCTTTCATTTGAAAACAGATTATTCCAGAAAGAGGTTTTCATAGAATATAAAAGAAAACATCAGTTTCAACCAATAGCTATGCAACATTAGTTGCAGTATATAACCGAGAGGGCGATGACACAGAGCATGAATTAAGGACACTCTGAATCTTAATTCATTATCTTAATACATTATCTTAATACATTATGTTCCTTTTGTTGGATCACACCTCAAACTGTTTTAAAACTGAATGCATAATATCAAAGAGGCTTAACATTTCCAAACAGGGGCTGAAAATGTTTGTTTCACATGGAATGCATCATCCTTTGTTTAATCCATGGCACTCACCATGCAAACTCTTCACTAATGTGATTCCTTATATAATTTAGAGTGTCGGGAAAAAAAATATCAGAGAGAATTTTATTTGGTGGATTATGTATAACCACTTGAAAACTACCTGAATGCTTGAAGACCCTCTCAATAAACTGTTTTCAGACCAGGGTACAAACAGTCCACAGGAGTTACTACAAAAATAACCATAAGAGACATCAAGTAAGGCAATTATTTTCAAGTAAAATTAAGCCATTATATCTCAGAGTTTAATTGCTGCTTCATCACAATCCTGCACAAAAAGAAGAGAACTTTTTATTTTGTGCTTTCTACAACACCATGACCTATACTCTCAACTTTCCTCCACATCTGGCAGAACTCACACTAGTGAAGGCCAGAGAAAAATGTACTTTGCCACTGAAGGGACAGAAGAAATCTTACCAGGCAATCTTACAAGATCCTTCATTTTTATTCCTCAAAAGGTAAAATTCTGATACCTATCTGCTCTGCTCTGTGTCTGACTCAGAGATCAATGAGGCACCTGAGATGCAGAGATGCCAAGAACTCATTACACCATCCTTCACTATCCTAATGCCACCTTCTTCAGTTTACTTGTTGGGACTATGACAAACACATCAAAGACTACCTTAAAAAATGCAGCTGTGCAGGCGTCTTATCACAGAACAGCATTTGGCCTTATCAGTGCTATGAAAGTGTATTCACAGATCAAGTTACTTAGAAATTATTCCTAACCCCCAAGATTCAGTGATAAGTGTAATTCTACCATATATTGAAAGACAAGTAGTTACAAACTTAGCAGTGATCTGTTTGCTAAATAATCTGTCATGCCAAATAGTTTTTGAAAGCGATGTAATAAACCAGGATTTAATATCCTGATAGCTCTTAAATACTTTACTTAAGCTAGAGCAACACACTCCAAAAAACCCAAACTACAAACAGGGTAGAGATTTTGTAGGAAATCAATTATAAACTACCATAGTGTTTATGCAGTGAGACACAGTAAGTGAAACCTCATTCACTGAGAGAAAACAGGAAAAAAAAATAGGTAATTTGCTAGAGGGAATATTTCATAATTGTATTTTGCATTAGAAATAAATGCTAGATTTCTAAATACTACTATCTCTTCTGCTGCTGGCAACAGGTCATTCTCCACAGAGAATCCTACTAACATCCTACTAATGAGGAAGAGCTGCTAGTGCAGCTGTTCCTCCTGCTATGAGTCATTCAAGATAAGAAAGTAGCTATGTAGATGGTAGTTATGTTAAACAAGGATGTAGGATAGCAAAACAGGGTGCCTGATGGTGACCACGTTGAAGAAACTTCATCAGTGTGGAAACAGCTCATGAAGAGCTGCCTGAAAGCAGCATGGTGTGTGCCCAGGCCATCTATCCTGTACCAGTCCATGCTGAATTTCTGCAATAAAGGGGTGACCTTGGATGTATCACATTGCTATCAGTGCTCACTCCTCCTTGCGTCATCCATCCCCCCACAACCAGTGATCCCCGACGGTGCCTGATTCCGCAGCTCTGGTGATCCCTGACATCTGGTCACCCCTGCCATGATATTTCAGTGATCCACAGCAGAGGAGCAATGACAGAACAAAGTAGCATTGGGACTTTTTTTTTTAATATAGAATTTTCAAAACAACAAAAAATTAACAGACTTACACATACTCTTACACCAATTTTATTTCCAGATTCCATCAGAGAAAGAGACTCTGCAACCTTTTTGGGCAGCCTGCCCCAGGGCTCCGCCACCTTCAAAGCCAACAAGTTTCTCCTGACAGAACCTCCTGGGTGCCATCAGTGTAGCGGGTTAAGGAACTTTCCCCACTCCAATTGAAATTTACCAGACCAGAAGATAAAGCTGTATTTACAGCAAAGCTGAATTTACAAGCATATATAGGCAACACATTTACATGTATTTACAATTATATACAATTTAGAAATAATACAGAAATCCAAACTCCCCCCCAGTACAAAGCAAAGTCCAGAAGGGGCCCAAGGCCACCCTCTCTCTCCCTGACAGAAAGCAACCAGCAAGGCTTTCCTGTGATCAGTTAACCAAGGTTAGTGGAAGATACTAGAGTGGAGAGAAGTAGTGAAGGAAGCAAATGTCCAAAAGCAAAGAGCCAAGAACTGTTTATACTTTGGCTTTTTATCCCTTTCAGCAAACCAATGAATGACACAGACTTTATCATTATTATTCTTTTACAACCAATGGTGTGATTTCTCTTATTAAAATATTCCAACGAGCCTTAAACCAGCACAATCAGCCTTTCACAGGAATAAGGCACGTAATGCACAGTAGCTCAAAAACTAGCCCAGCACAAGCAGCCCAAAGCACTCTGATAAAGCACAGAGATGGAACTCAAGCAAAAGCTAAGCACCTTGGCTGGGAAAACCCAGTGCAACTCAGAACTGGAGCTCCTATGTGCAGTATGACAATGCACTGCTGATGTGCTTTTAGAAGCTGTACGAGCAACAAACTGGGGCAGGGAGGGAGACCTATTTAGCCATCCTATAAATGTAGTACAATCTTTTGTCTTGCACACCACAAACAACAGTAATAAATATACGCTGCAGTTATAAACCAAACTGCATCCCATTACTTAAATTTGACAAAGGAATAACCTGAGTCTTGCCAAAGACAGGTTTAGAGCTGAAGTTTTGATGAAATACTGCACAGCACAGGTCCTATAATAAATCAGTTTAATGTTACTGATGAAGTACAAACAGGATACTCTGCAGTAGATTTGGAGTTTCTGGGAAGTAAGCATCAGTGTCCTCTGACTTGAAAACACTTTTATTTTCTATTGAGGTTACCAAAGTTAATGCCAGGTCAACAGAAAAGAAAATCTGAACTCTTCTCATGAAACTTCAAGCTTTAGTTACCAATATCTGATGAATATCACTGCAGTGCCATAAAATGTCAGTGTTACATTGTTTTGTCATAAGTTATAGCCTGCAATGAAGTTACTACAACAAAGCTGAGGAACAGCTATGCCAAATGCAAAAACTTCTCTCTACTTAATCATGGCTGAAAACAGTTTTTAAGTAAGACTGAGTCACCCTGAAGCCACTGAGACTGACCTACATTTCCATCAGAGGACAACGTCCTGTAGTGGGAGTGTCAGAGAGTGTCAAAAAGACTACAGCAAGAACCACAGTGCTCAAGCTGAGTGGTGTGCTTCTGGTAAACACTAACTTCCACCAGAACATTTCAGGATGCTTCAAGTTCACAAACTGAAGACAATCAGGTTCGATAACAATCTAATGTTCTCATAGAAATAATACAGCTAAAAGGGGTGAAAGCAACACCTCTGAGAAAGCCAGAAGGACTGACTGTTGTAAGATGCCAAACCACTTGTCACTGTGCAGACTGTGCATTCCACCACAGCTTTGTCTGGTGGCTGCATAAGGAGAAAACTGCAGATACAGTTGCAGCAACACTTCATGGGCTCCCTGAAGCTGCTTCTTCCAATCAAATCACAACAGTTTGGTTTAGAAAGAGATCTTAATTTCTGTAATTCATAAGATAACTCAAATCAATCTTTCTGAACAGGTTATCTGAATTCTGGCAAATCCCTTATTATTTAAACATTTAGATACAGTCTGCTTAATAACTGCCTTCAGTAGTATTACGTAATTTACCTGACATCAAGAGTATGAAATTTTCCTTTCTTCTGATCTCAAAGATTTGGATATAAGAAAGGTCGCATTATCTCATGAGTCAAGTAGAAATCTTCTTTACACCCTGGAAACAAAATCCAAAATGGTCCTTAAAACCATTGTGGTTACAGAATTCAAGCAGAATTTCACAAAAATCACAGAATCACAGAATGGCAGGGGCTGAAAGGGACCTTGAGAGACCATCTAGTCCAGCCCCTCTGTCAGAGCAGGATCTCCTATACCACATCACATCCAGGCAGGTCTTAAGTATCTCCAGAGAGGGAGACTCTACAACCCTCCCTGGGCAGCAACTGACTGTTGTCCTGAACGTGATCACTGCAAAGTATCTCTTGACAGAAACAAAAATAATTCTGTCCTCAAACACTGAAACTGCACCTCAAGATCCCTAAACAAACCACTATCTATACCTTACCTACCCATTTGAATATAGTTCAGGATATGGTACTCATCCAAAATGGAAGACACTTGTAGCTAAGAATGAGCTTGCCAATTTGTATCTGTATATACGGACAGACACAAATATATGTATCCATAGACAAATGTGTATACGTGTGTCTGTAGAGGAAAAAGTTACAGTTCAAACGTTCACAGGCAGTAAGATGATTTTAGAGTGAGTTTTCCCCCTCTGAACTTTCTCTAGAAAAATGATCTATGGTTAATTTCTTCCAGGTAAATCATTAAGACAGCATGAACAAGAACCTTTCCAAATGTTGGTTCTACACTGGGACCAGAAACAAGCTACATGCACCACAAAAGCCAGATGAAAGGAGCATTCCTGCTTGGAAGAACTGTAAAGTCACCTGCTTTCAGGCGTTCCAGCGCCAGACTGCTGCTGATCAGATTGCAGATGCCAGGTTAAGTAACAACCTGGATTTCTAGCTTCTAACAAAATATTGAAGAAACCTCTGAAGTCCTCTGCCACCTATGCTGACAAATTTGTTATTTTTTAATTGTCCTTTACATCACTATGACTGAACTAAATGAATAATGGAAGTCCACAAACCATGTCACAATTTATGGAGTTACTGAAATCCCTGTGACCTTACAAGGATTTTAATACAAACTTTTTTTTGTGCACCACATTCCATCTAACCTGGTGCAGCTGGGGGCTGTTGCTGATCCAACAAAACACAGATTTTTCCCCTTTTTCAAGTGCAACCCTCCAGCCAGCCAGCGAATGCTGAGGCTACACAATTACAGACAAGTATCAACAGAAGCAGTGAGAAGACTTCTGGATGAAGTCCGCATTTACACCTGACCGTAGTATAAAGTTACAATCTTTGCTTTTCTCCTATATTAAAGTAATAAAAAAAAAGAGCCATAAGTCATGATCCTCACACAGAAGTAAATACTCCAGGTACTGCCACTTAAAAACCTGTAACGCCTCACACCTTTGAGCTCAAAGCTCTCGCATGTGTGCTGCCTCTACCAGCACTACTACAAATAGATTTACTCAAACCTATTTCTAGGAAAATAAATGTTATGAACATGTCATACTATGATTCAGCAGATCAACTTGTTTTGAGCAGTTAACAGCCCAGACTGCAGTGTATTCTTACATGCGTCTGAGGTTTACAATCAACAATACATTTTTAAAGTACAAAATGATACTCAGGCTGTGGTCCCGTAACAACGTAATGTTTTTCAGCATCATTAATAGTGCCCAAATCCAAATACAGATCCTCTAAGCAAAGAGATGCCAGAATGAGTCATCAGGAGGACTTAGGAAGAAGCTCAGCATAACTGCTATGAATTCCACAGTATTTGTATAAGTTACTTAGAAGAATGTTTTTTAACACCAGACAAAAAAACTTGTTCTGCTTCCTCCCAACTTAATCCACAGACCAAAACAGGACACACTTATAGGAATTATTAACAACTTAAAACCCAATCTGCTATCTCCAGCTGCTTGCTGCCCCACAGCAACATCCCTCCAGAGGCTTTGGCCCTATCAGTCGTATTTGCTAGTTACACTGATGCTGATGCTTTATAGAGCAGGCAGGCTTGAGATTATTTTGCTTTTAAAAGGCATTAAAATAGCAATACTCCTACTGAACTGGAGAGGAATACAGAAAAGTGTATTTAAAGTGTATTTAGGAAGAAGTTCTTTACAGTGAGGGTGGTGAGACACTGGCACAGGCTGCCCAGGGAGGTTGTGGAGCACAGAATCACTCAATGTGATCACGTCAGGTGATTCTGTGCTCCACAACCTCCGTGAAGGTGTTCAAGGCCAGGCTGGATGAGACCTTGAGTGACCTGTACTAGTGGGAGCTGTCCCTGCCTATGGCAGGGGGTTGGAACTAGATGCTCTTTGAGGTCCCTTCCAACCTTACCATTCTATGACTGAGTAACAAACATTATGGTATCTGGGGCCCACCTCCTAGACCTCTCTGGTCCCTCTGGAAAACTCTGTGGCTTTTCTTAAGGGCACCTGGGTCGAAATACCACAACCAGCATGGCCCAGAGTCCAGCCTGGGGGGAGTATACAGGCTAAAAAAATGACTTCTGTTTTGGCTTTCTCTGTTAATCCAATTGTTCAGTTGGGATAGTGAGAAGAGTAAGCAGAGTGATGTTCTCATCTGCAGACACGCAAAGCTGAGTAGTGATTCAGGCACATGTTAATAATTTTAAAGTTGTACGTGTGCCTCAGTAATGTTATGCCAAATACTCAAAATAAATACAAACCTGTTAATAGGACTGAGGCACAGCTCAACAGAACACAGATTGCAGTTTCTGTAGCTGTCTCATACTGAGGAGTTTCCTGAGCTGGAGAAATTCCTAGAAATTATTAAAACAGCTCCCATTTTCCTTCTTCTAGTAAGAAGAAGAAATTTCTTGGCTAAATGTTTTGCCCAGAGTGCATCATCTACAGAGATTGACCTATGAGCATTTGAGGACAGTGGGTACACAAATGTGCCTTTGCACCGATGACACAAGGGGCTTGGCTGAACTAGAAATCAATGTGAAAGGTGATGCAGACTAACTCGAAAGCTGCTCCTCAGCTGATAGCTTCTGTCATCTCCGCTGACCACATGTGGCACACCTAATTCCACCAGCTGTTGGATGATCAACCATTAGGCAGGACTTTTACAGACTTCTGTATTTTAGAATTGACATGCTGAAGAATTACAGGACTTAAAAGTCACACCTTCCTCTCTCCCACCACTAAAAGCAGCGATCCACAAAACCCACGAAGAAAATGACTGCATGGCTGAAGAGCTGTCTGTGCTTCTGAACACATTCTGCTTCTTCAAAACCTTGTTTGAGTGCTTCTGGCTGCTATGCTGTAAGCACATAAACATGGCATGGAATGATTGGAAATTACTCCTCCTTCCCACACTGTTTCCATATTAGCAAGGATATAGACAGAACAAAAGAAGCTCTCCATTAACATGGCAGAAAGTGTTTCTGACTGAGTATTTTGACTGATCAGATAAATACTTCCATTAGACACACATACAACAATGGAACATATTCATACTTTTCAGAGTTCTGAAGATGTGTTCTTGGAAAGTAATAATAATATACATATAGAGATGAAGACACCTCTGCCTTGCAAACACAGTATTGTTCTCAAATTTCCTGAGGAAATGTTACCACACGCCCCAGCTTACGGAATATACATAAAAATCACAGAATATACATAAAGACTGGAGGCCATTTGTCTCTCAAATCTACTAAAAATGCACACAGAAAATAAGCATTTTGGGCAGCAATTTACAAAACCAGAAAACACAACTCTGCCCTGACATCTCATCTAACATTTTATTCTACTATTCCACTTTCAAACACACTACTGTGATAGTGTTTGGATCCATACAACTGGAAAAAAGAAACAAATGGAAGGTTTAGAAATCTATAATGTTTATCTTGCTGCAAAACACAGAGCATGGCCAAACATGCAAGACAAAATAATTCCTATAGCTGAACTTGATTTTGAAACTGCAACTTCATTTGTCTGCAAAAAGCTTGAGTGATGCTTAGGTAACACATTTTTAATAGTTTATAAAAATATCTCTTTCTATTTTTGCTAATTTAAAGTCTAGACTTCAAGTAGCTTGTTGGCTTTTTAGATCCACTAATTTATTATCTTCATACCTGCACTATAAAAGTGGTAGAATGCATAGTTTTCCAATATGAATGGACGATGTCATTTAGTTTCCATCATTTTCCCAGAGTAATAACAAAGAAATTACTCATATTTACCTTCCAAATAGCCAGTTGTGTAACTATTATTTTCCCAAAGCTTTGTTAATTCCTCCCATTCTGGTCTTTCAGAAATCATCCCAAGTTAGCATCTCAGCTTTGACAAAAGTCTCCAGTGAGACTCATTATTCTCTCCTCACAGCTGAACGCTGAGAATGCCAATTACATTAACGAGTGGAAGTCACCACTTTACAGTGGGGCAATTCCTCATCCTATGCAGAGTGGGCAGACACTGCACTAATCTGCATAAATGCCCAGCGACCCCATTGTCAAACTACAGCCATGATGAGAGCAGTTACATCAGAAAAGGATCTAACTTCTCCCAACACAGGTCAGTTTTGAGAGAAAACCCTGAAAATTAATGATCTGCATTCTTCCACTATATGGAGAAACGGGCAAGCAGTGACCATAAAATCTGACTAAAAATAATATATAAGAAAATAAATTGAAAAGTTACATCAATTCAACATATGAAATTGCATTTTGAAAAACACATGGCTCAATTACTGTGAGCATCAGCACTACCAGAACTCACATGCTACACAGAATCACATTTGTCATAAGAGATGAAGGTAACTACAAAACCAGCTTTTTAACCACTCATTAAAAGTGAAGAGTGGTCAGAGGTTCATCTCTTTCTTACAGCATTGTCTTCTGAAGTAAGCAGTGAGAACAACGCAGCAGATAGGCCTTTTGTGCACAGAAGAAACAGCAGAGTTTCTAAAGAAATGGGTTTTATACAGCATCTTATAAACACTGTTTTGTGAACTGTATTTAACTTGAGTCTCTTCCATAAGGAAGAAGATGTGATGGGGGAGGTCACCAGCTACCCATCCAGAGTAGCTCCATAACAGTAAACCAATCTTAACTTTATTTAAAACAAGGCTACTAATTTAATTACTTATGATTCAAATAGTTCTGAAAGGATAAATATTTCAGAGACAAGATCAAACCCAAACAAGATAGATATTAGAAAACACAGCAATTCAATATAAAACAGGCTTTGCCCATGTTATTAGGTAAGAAACATTTAAACTGTTTCTTATAATATTTTTTTTCTAACTTGTATAATGCAGAATTTTAGCCTGCCTCATTACAAGGAGTGCCTGACATTTTCAAGTAAGTAATTTCTTCCTGAAATGTCAAGCCTTAAGTCATTTGGTTTCTGATCCTCAAACAGGATTCATTCTTGTAGGCAGTTTCCAAGTTAATTACACTAGTTTCTGCTGCCCACTCTTATTTTAGAAGTAAGTACTATATACACAGGAAATCCTCCTGGTTTCGAATTCAACAGTAACATCCTACAGAACAGAACTCTTGGTCTGGGTCACGCTTTGCATATTCTCCACTTGAGTGTATTTTTAATAAAACATAAAGTACTTACCCTTCTAACCTGACATCAGGCAAAGATCTGTTGAGTGCAATCATTTCACTTGCCATTAAATTAAACTGATTGATTTTAAACATTTCTTTCATTTTTTCTTGCTCCTCTTTTGGAATGACCACAGGCTTCCCCATCTCTCCAGGTCCTTCGTGTGGTTTTTGTATGGGTTCTGGAACTAAGAATAAATAAAATGTTGGTAACTACAGCAAGGCTTACTTTTGTTTACACATTATTTTACACTGTAGGAGTGTTTCTGTTTAAACCAGAGTTCTAACATTCCAGGTTTTGGCAGTGAAAACAAATTTTCATACTTCAGAGCATGAAATAGTTTCTTTTGGTTTTACCAGCATTATTTCAGTCAACAAAATCATGTTCTGAAGTTTGACACTACTCAAAAAGGAACAGTAACACCTGACGTGTTTAAATCAAAAACTTAAGTATCTGATCAAACTGATGAGGGAGAGAAGAAAAAGAATCCAGATTCTTGAACTATTTGAGATTTTTAACAAAACAATAAAACGTTAAAAAACTCCTATGCTACATTTTCTTTACAAATGCCCCTTTAGTTTCCTCCTCAATTGAGATGCTTTAAGTGCTTCAATACTTAATTTGGAATATATTACTATTTTACAAATTCATTTTTAGTTATGAAACATTTAAAATCTAAACAGAAGAAGAGGAAATATTCTAAAACAAAGGCACCAAAGCCCTCAGTAATAAGCCTAGCTTCATATTAATTTGCATCTGACAGTACAGTGTAAATGAAACTTATGCCAAAACCAAACAGCCGTATAAAGAATTAAAAAAACCCAAACCTCAAGCCTGCTCTATTTGCCAAAAGACTAATACTAAAGATATATACTTACTGGTAACAAAAGCATTTCTCTAGGCTGAACTTAGTGTTAACTGGTTACAAGCAGAATGTGTTCCTTGAGAAACTGTCTTTTTCAAGTACCTGAAGCAACTGCACTCGTGTTCACATAGTAATATTTAGCTGAGAAAATCCTCCCACCAGAGATGGTTTATTTTTAACCAAGCTCCCCTTGACTGCCCTGATTAAGTTGCGTAGTTCTAGGAGTTGCAGACAGACATCCGTATTTATTCTATCAACTTTCGGTGTCAGTCCAGGCAGATCCTGAGCAAATGCAGCTGCTTGTTTTAACCATGGGCTAAAATGAGCAAGCAGTTTGTTCTGCGTAATTGCCTCTTAAGAAAGCATGGTTAAACCCACACCTTGAATTGCATAACCTTTTAAGCTAGAATTTATACCTGTTGGGGTTGATTAACATAAAATTCTGGAATGTAATAAGGCAATTATTTGGGCTTAATTCTATATATTATGGAATCATAGAATGGTAAGGTTGGAAGAGACTCAAACATCATCTAGCTCCAACCCCCTGCCATAGACAGGGACACCTCCCACTAGCACAGGTATATATATATTTATATATTGTATAAATATATTATTTTTTCCACATATATATATCTCTATAAATATTACATTATATTACATTACAGTATATTATATTATAGCATATTATATTACACTATATTTTATCATATATTATGTCATATCATATTACATTTAGGAATTACATATTTGTATATGCATATATAATGTTTATATATTAATGTATTATATATCAATACATTTATTTATTACATTGGCTATCATAATTTTTTAGCACTTGGAAAAATATTAAATTATGAATGTTCAACACACTTAAGATGATCAAAGAATAGTTCTCAGAGCATAGTTATATTCACCTTATTTTTCAGCATTCTGAAGACTGAATGTCTTATCCTACCATTTTTGTTATTTAAAAGAAAAAATATTTCTGGTTTCATTCACACTTCCAGTCCTTTCTTACCTTGAACTAAGTGAGTTAAACTGAGTAGCTACAGTAACTGACAACTCTTCTTTCGCGTTTGCAGATCTTTTGTTAAGTGATAGTTTAGCAGATTAGTTGAATCCAGACATACAAATTGCACAAATGTATCAGTTTTTTGATTATCAAATGTACACTATTTGGTTGTACATTCTGCTTAACTACTCTCTTCTCTGCCTGAAAAATCCATAAACAGCTAACTAGATCAACAGGTTTGTTACAGAGCTCACTAAATGCCAAGCCTGTCAAGCCTGCCGTGCAGGCGGCGGCATTGTTTGCCTGGGAAGTGAACCATGTGCTTTCAGGTCTCTGCACCTAGGTTACCACATTTTCCCACAAAAACACAGCTTTCATAGGAACACACATCAGTAACCTTGCCCTAAAATGACCAACATTTTGTCAAAATTCAAACTATGGTGCTCTTTTGCTATGTAACTATGGAAAAAAAAATCCTTTATACAACTGTAGACAGGTGCCAATGACATAGTTTTAACAACCACAAACTTAATTTTCAGGTTTTGGAGCTAAATAAATTACTTCACCATAACCTTATCGAAATTAAATCAAGCGAGTCTGGCGAAGAGAGCAGTGCGAGGCTAGCTTTGCTGGAGCATGCTTATTGGAAGCTTCTTTGAAGCTCTTTCTTCCTCTGCTTTGGGGCTCTCCTGAGCGGAGAATTCCAGAAGGCCGTGGGGAAGCGGCAGGCGTGGGCAGAGGTGTGGTGCACATGCACGCTCGAGAGCAATGCAGTAGCAGTGGTGCTGCCAGGTGTGAGGGTGACTGAACAGAGAAGCTGCAGTGGCACCAGGCCTGGCTTGGGGAGGAAAGCAACTCGCTCCAGAGAACCAGAACCGCAGCCCAGGGCAGCTTCCACTGCTGCTGAACCCTGCCAGTTGCACGGGAGCCAGGCCTGGCTTGGGGAGGAGACCAGCTTGCTCCAGAGAACTGGAACCACAGCCCAGGGCGGCTTCCGCTGCTGCTGAACTCTGCCAGCGGCACGGGAGCCAGGCTTGGCTTGGGGAGGAGAGCAGCTCGCTCTGGAGAACCAGAACCGCAGCCCAGGGCAGCTTCTGCTGCTGCTGAACCCAGGGGGAGAACACAAACCAACCAACCAAAAAAACCCAACAAAACCCCAAACCCATCAGTTCCTCGAAGGAAGTGAGCCATGGTTACAACTTGGTCAAAGGGTGTTTGTAAAACTGTGGGCACCCAAACAGAGCCCACATGTAAGCATGCAGCTGTCAGGCAGCGGGCTGCAATGAGTGTTGGAGCCTGACACTCGAAGTTGAGGGTGGCAGAGATAATGTCTGCAGCAGGTGTGAGCAGATCAGTGGTCTGCTTAACCTAGTGGCTGAACTGAAGGATGAAGTAGAAAGACTAAGGACTATAAGGGAACACGAAAGGGAGTTAGATTTGTGGCACCAGGCTCTGCAGACCCCCTTAGCAGAGGGAGGTGACCCAAGAAACAAGGGGGAATGGACACAGGTGCCTGTCAGAAGGGGCAAGGGAAACCCCTTCCAGCCACCCTCACCCCCTCAGTTGCCCTTGCACAACAGATACAGGGCATTGGAGGGTGAGGGTGAGGTGGTGTTAGAAGCAGAAGTAACAGCATCTGGGGAGGGCTGACTAAAGCAAATCAGTGCCCCCCTCGCAGCAGAACTTGTATCCAAAGGAAAAAGAGGAGGGTAATTGTTATTGGTGATTCCCTTCTGAGAGGAACTGAGGGCCGCATATGCCACCCGGACCCCTCCCACAGGGCAGGCTGCTGCCTCTCTGGGGCCCGGGGCAGGGATGCTACCAGAAGGCTCTCTAATGTAGTGCAGCCATCTGATTACTGCCCCTTGTTGGTTATGCAGGTGGAAGTGATGAGGTCAATACCAGAGGTCTAAAACAGTCAAAGAGGACTTCAAGACACTGGGAAAAGTAGTTGAGAGATCAAGGGCACAGGAAATATTTTCATCAATGCCCTTAGTTGCAGGTTGGAATGCTGAGAGGAACAGGAACTCCTGCCTGATTTAACAAGTGGCTCATAGGCTGCTGCCACCAACAGAATTTTGGGTTCTTTGCTCTTGGGGAACATTATACAGCTCCAGGTCTGCTAGCGACAGATGGGGTACAGCTGTCTGAGAGAGGGAGAAAGATCCTGGTACAGGAGCTGGCAGGGCTCGTTGAAAGGGCTTTAAACCAGGCTTCGAGGGGGAGAGTGTCACGCACAGCAGTGCCAGAGATGAACTGAAGGAGACTGAGCATAGCAAGCCACAGACAGAGGTAAAACTGAAGTGTCTGTACACCAATGCATGCGGTATGGGTAATAAACAAGAGGAGCTGGAAGCCTTGGTACAAGAGGAAAACTCTGACGTTGTGGCCATCACAGAAACCTGGTGGGATGGCTCACACAGCTGGAGCGCTGTGAGCAATGGCTAAAGATTCTTCAGCAGAGACAGGTGAGGGAGAAGGGCTGCAGGAGTGGCCCTAGAGATTAGGGGGGCTCTGGACATCATGGAAGTAGAGATTAATGCTGCTCAGATTGAGTCCCTATGGGTGAGCATTAGGGGGCAGCCCAACAAGGCTGGCATCCTGGCTGGCGTCTGTCTAGAGCATCCAGCCAGCAAGAAGAGGTTGATTTATTATTCTTTAAGCAGCTGGAGGCTGCCTCAAGATCACCTGCCCTTGTCCTTGTGGGCACATTTAGCCTGCCAGGCACCTGCTGGNAAAGCCCATTTAGAACTTAGCCTGGGCACTGCTGTGAAGGAGAATAAAAGATGCTTCTGTAAATACATCAATGGCAAAAGAAGGGGCAAGGAGAACCTCCACCCTTTATTGGATGCAGAGGGGAATTGACTAACAACAGAAGAGGAAAAGGCAGAGGCAGTTAACACCTTCTTTGCCTCAATC
>WBNM01018719.1:3437-16274 GCA_013399055.1 Ramphastos sulfuratus | reverse complement strand
TTAAGCTACCTTTTCTAGTGGGAGGTGTCCCTGCCTATGGCAGGGGGTTGGAACTGGATGATCCTTGAGGTCCCTTCCAACCTTACCATTCTATGATCTGTTTTCATCTCTTCCACACTGTGTGAATGCCTTCCATTTTGACTCCAAAAGCCATGATTAAATTGGAGGGCATCTTAGAGAACAACATGCAATATTTTCCAGTGGCAGAAAAAAAAAATTCAGCCCTTACATTATTCCAACAGTTAAGTGTCCTCCTTCATAAGAACATGCCCTACATCTAGTCTGAATTAGTCAAGCCTTGCCTTCCAGCCCTTTCCAGTGGCAGTTTTTTTTTTTGCTCATGCTGCTGCTTGTATTTTTTCCTCTGTATATTTTTTATCACTGTTTAACCTTCTTTTTGATGAACAAAAGGTATTAAGATCCTTGACTCTTGCATTCCAAACCAGGTTTCCATTCAGGTTCTTCTCTTGGTCCCACTTCTCTGAATTCTAACCTTGCTAACTTCCTTGTGAAGTGTGGCTCCTCAGAGTTGACACCATGGCAGCTGCTCCCCCTTAAAGACTTTCCCTCTCTCCAGGTCCTAGAATTTGCTTTTTCAGCTACACTCAGATATCCACCTGTAATCCAGAGTTTCTTTGCAAGGACTTCAGCAGATTTCCTAGTATCACATAACATGATTTTGACTTCAGAAAGAGCCTGGTAAAAAGAAAGAGAAGCAAAGATTGAAAGAAAGGCAAATCTGTGCAGTTGGTTTGTTTCCATCACTGTCTTGAACTCATCTGTGCACAGGTGCAGCTTATATGCAGCTCTCTGGCTAATTTCATTTGTATCATTAATGTTACAGTAGAAGGAGCCACAAGCAGATCTGTAAGCACCAAAGGCTGAGCATATGCAGCATATTGCTTAGCCTGGAGAAGAGGAGGCTGAGGCGTGGCCTCATGGCTGTCTACAACTACCTGAAAGGAGGTTGTAGCCAGGTGGGGTTGGGCTCTTCTCACAGGCAACCAGCAACAGAACAAGGGGACACAGTCTCAAGCTGTCCCAGGGGAGGTCCAGGCTGGATGTTAGGAGGAAGTTCTTGACAGAGAGAGTGATTGGCATTGGAATGGGCTGCCCAGGGAGGTGGTGGAGTTGCCATCCCTGGAGGTGTTCAAGCAAAGCCTGGATGGGACACTTAGTGCCATGGTCTGGTTGATTGGCTAGGGCTGGGTGATAGGTTGGACTGGATGAGCTTGGAGATCTCTTTCAACCTGGCTGATTCTGTCATTCTTAGGTAAGACCCTCATCTCAATTATTCCCTACAACCTATTTTTCCTAAAGAGTATCAGAACACACAATCAAAACCTGCAGCTCCCTTCCAGCCCCTGACATTCTATGAAAGCATTCCAAATAGATAGTGCACAGTTTTTATAATGAGAGCAGTAGGTTTGGGAAGACTTGTTAAATGGCACAGATTCCAGAGCCAGGTTCTTATCTCAGCTAACTGCAGCACAAAAGCTTTAAAGAACATTAAGGAAGAAAACTACAATGGGAATAGTTCCCTCTGCAATGTTACCTGCTCTCAGCTGAGCTAATACCCTCTGTGGTTTTGCAGAGCATTAGTGAAAATAAATCAAGAGCTAAATAAATCCGAAAGCAAGTAAAGAGCCCTGAGGGTCTAGGCCAAAAATTCATACTTAAACCCGCATTAGTAATGACGCTAAGTCTGCGCACAGAAGCTTTCAGAAAACAGAAACATAGCCACAACACTTCCAAGTTTTAATGGATTGTTTGTCTTTCCTATGAAATAACTTGCAGGGATGAAAGCAAGCCCTGCAAAAGCTGGTGTCATAGGTCTTGCTGACTGGCTGCTCTGTGTGCTGTCCCCACAGATTCCCTCGTTAGCTTGTGTGGAAATGCAGAACTCAAGCAAAACATTCGCGCGGTGCCAGGGGATGCTGCAGCACAATCTTTTGGAGGAGCTTTTACCATCTACAGCCCTTCCAAACCAGTTCTGTGTATTGAAGAATCAGCGAGTCTCTTTCACTTGTACAGAGCAACATTGTCACTGACAAACTTTCAGGTATCTTGAAAATCAGTGTAGGGCTCTAAAAACCACTTGATCTGTTTGATGCTGTTGATCTATCTGATGCTGANTTGGAGCTAGATGATCCTTGAGGTCCCTTCCAATTTACCATTCTATGATGCTGAAATAAACTGTCCAGTGAAATTTCTATTTAGATGACAAATTCTCAGCTCCTATCTGGTGTCTATTAAAAAAGCACCACTTGTAAGCCTGACTTACTCTAGGTTGTATGCACTTCACATAAAAGAATGAAGTCTCCCTTACTCTGGGTAGAGGAGCATGGTGGGGTATGATGGTGTGTGTTTGAAGTGTTAGGGAAGACAGACTGGGTAAACAATAAATCTCTATTCTGTGCTGCCTTCAGAGCAGGTTAGAAATTTCCCTGTTCACTGGTATTTACAGCCCCCAAAAAGGGCAACACTCCTGAAAGCACAGAGTTTAACATCATCATAAAAACACACCTTAAAAACCCAAAGCCCTGCATTTTAGTGCTTAAAAAAAGGTGGCAGCTTGACAGACCTGCAGACTGACAGCAGCATTGTCAGCTTTCCTCACACTTCTCTGCCAAAGCACCTCAACCTTGACCTGAGGAGAAAACCACAAAGGGTTTGAGTGAGATTTCATGCCCGTTCACTCTGGCATCTCTGCTGAGATTGCCAACAAGGGGGCCAATTAGTGCCTGCTTCAGAGGATCATCTTTGTGACTGAGTGGAAATGACACCTGTCCACTGAAACTGGACAGAGACCCACAGATTCCCTGGGTGCCAGCCACTGCACAGCAACTGCAAGGGTTGCCTCCTCTGGATGATCCCCTTGCACTAGGCAGGAAGCAGCTCTGAGTTGTTCTCCAGGTGAGACCAAAAACGTTTCTTTTCCCAGCAAGTAATCCTTTCTGATTTAAAACAGCAGTCCTATTTTAAAGATTGCATTTAAAAAGTGGTTCTTACTCTCCGAGTTCCTGGGACCTCACTGAAGATCAACAGGCCAATTTCTCATTGCAACTTGGTAAAATCCCATCAAGAAATTGCACCAGAGCAGAAGAGAGAATCATAGAAAGAATGTAATGGGTTAGAAGGGACCTTTAGAGGTCCCTGCAGTGAGCAGAGATATTCCCAACTATGTCAGGTTACTCAGAGCCCATCAAGCCTGACCTTGAATGTGTCCAGAGCTGGGGCCTCCACCTCCTCCCTGGGCAACCTGGTCTAGTGGTCACCACCTTCATATTAAAGAACTTCTTCCTAATGTCCAATATAAAAGTCCCCTTCTCTAGTTTATTGTGCTTTGTCCTGTTGCTACTTGCAAACAGTCCCTCCCTACCTTTCCTGTCGGCCCCTTTCAGGTACTGGAAAGCTGCTGTAAGAGGGCTTTAGCCCTTCCTAGCAAACAGAGAAAATGCCACTTTCCTGATGATCTTTGTGTCTCCTCACAAGACCTAACTGGCAGTTTTCTTGGGTGCTTTCTTAGCCTTCAGTACAACAGCAGCTGCCTTTGCTGTTCATCAAAAGAGAAACTGTGGCAGGAAGCCTGATCCCTTCTCAGATGCTTGAGCAAGCTGGTATATAACATGGGCTTGTATCATAAAGTCATCAACTGCTCTGGGGACCAACAGAGGATTAGCTGCCACTGTAATATGAGTAGTCATAAGTTTCTTCAACTTAGAGACTATAAAAGTGCTCACATTTTAATTAATGACCTAGCAGTGCAATTTGCCTTGTAAACTGTTGAAATATCACTTAGCAGAATGGGAAGCTTCATTATAAATTCATTTATATATTTTTTTTTTTAAGATTCTCTTTCATAAATTCCAAATAATTCAGCTTCATTTTGTCAGGCAAAACTTGAAAAGTCACTCTCTCTGGACTCAGACATCACTCTCCATTTCATCTGTCCACAAGTCCACTAACCTCTCTAAGGATATCATCTGACTAGAATTTTCTCTCACTCTTTCTCATTCCAGGTGCACTTCTTGACAATTTTTTTAGATCCTCATCCAGAGTTTCCTCCAGGAATCTAGAAGGACCACAAAGATGGCATCAAGGACTTGATTAAACAACAGATAACATGTGTACCCAGCACACTAACCTCATTTACAAGCTCTCACAGTAAATGATTGACAGCCAATGCCCTAAGCAAAACTGCTGTTTATAAAGTCCTTCTCAGTCTAGCCACATTAGTCTTTCCACACAGCAGAAGTCAGCACACTGCTATCAAAACCAAGTCTGTGGCTGATAATATTGAACTCTTCATTACCTCAAGTGTTGCTGCAAGTAATACCCTGAGTTTGGACATCCCCAGTCAATAAAGGCTGCTTCTTATAAATATTCAGCTTATGTCATGACAAGAACAAACAGCTTTGCAGCCAAGGTGAAAGGGGTGAATTGCAATTAAGTCTAAGTTGTGATAGTGCCCTATTTTTATGAAGTGACCTTGTAGCCTGGCACCAAGCACAGGTTTGGTGGAATACACTGGATCCTGTGTATTCAGGCAGAACCAGTTGGTTGCTAGCAATTTTTAGAAAGCATAAATCATGGGAGGAAGAAGTGCTGTCAAGTGATGCAGAGCAGAGTAGTTCTGCTCTTTGAGCCTGATGTTTCTAATACTTTTAGTAAGGTTCAAATCTTAGCAACGTTTTTGGGTTTGTTTTGGATTTGTTTGTTTTTATTTGTTTGTTTTGGGGTTTTTGTTCTTTTTTGTTGTTGTTGTTTTGGGGTTTGTTTGTTTGTTTGTTTTTTAATGGTTTCTTGAATTAGCTAGGGCACCACAGATAAGGCATTATAGTTCATGTGACTTATAAGCATAGAGACTTGTCCTGGCCCCCCTCTCCTGAACTCACTTTCTCTCCACTCCAGAAGTGGCTGCATGCAATGCTGGCTGCTCAGAGCTGGCTATGCACCAGAATCTCTCAGCAAGAGAGCTGCTAATCTCTCCCTGGGAACAGCACCCAGATTGCTCTGTCTAAAGTCATAACACACCCTTTTGGTTCCTTTGTCCACTCTGTATTTCAGCCTAATTAACCAACAGTTTCTAATGGTAAAAATAATAAAAGAAAGAAATGACTTCCCAGAACTATGAATGCATTGATTCACACGTGCTGGACAGTTGCCCTGCCAGCTTTGTTGCAAGAGGAAAAAAGGAATAATGAAAAAGACTTTCATTTGACCAAATTTCTTGTTGCACTTGTGTGCTGTGTGAGTCAGATTAATCAAGAACATCACCATATATGCTGATACATTGTTCCCTGAAAATCTGGGGGCTATAATGGCTCTTGATCATCTAAGCTGGACAAGGGCATCGGTCCATACTTACAAACCATGATCAAACCCTATAGAACTTTCCAGAATGCAGTGGAGATGAGGGACTCCATGAATAAACACATCATACCCCTATCCCTTTCAGATTATGTGCTTTATTACCTCTGAAGGGAGCCTGTTTTCACCTGTCCCAAGCATATCTAGAATCCCTCTTGTCTCAGCATCTGAAAATCTCATAACTACTTGAAAGATGTACCATCTCAAGCAAGCACAAGTGCTGTTACAAGGCACCAAGGGTTGAGTGGGAACCCCAAGATGACACCAAAACACTGTGGGCAAAAAGTAAATTCAATCATGGCACCACTGGTGTATCTTTGCAGAGCTACTTGGAACATACACAACTGAAAGGTTCAACAAGACCAAGGGCAAGGTCCTACCTCCTGGGTCGAGGCAATCCCAAGCACAAATACAGGCTGGGCAGTGACTGGCTGGAGAGCAGCCCTGAGGAGAGGGACTTGGGGGTAATGGTGGACAAGAGGCTCAACATGAGCCAGCAGTGTGCACTTGCAGCCCAGAGGCCAACCAGAGCCTGGACTGCATCAGGAGGTGTGGCCAGCAGGGCAAGGGCGGTGATTCTCCCCCTCTGCTCTGCTCTGGTGAGACCCCGCCTGGAGTACTGCATCCAGTTCTGGAGCCCCTGGGACAAGAAGGATGTGGAGATGCTGGAGTGTGTCCAGAGAAGGGCCATGAGGATGCTCAGAGGGCTGGAGCTGCTCTGCTGTGAGGAGAGACTGAAAGAGTTGAGGTTGTGCAGTCTGGAGAAGAGAAGGCTCCCAGGTGACCTTCTTGTGGCCTTCCAGTATCTGAAGGGGGCTGGGGAGGGACTTTTTAGGCTCTCAGGTAGTGACTGGACTAGGGGGAATGGAGCAAAGCTGGAGGTGGGGAGATGCAGACTGGACATGAGGAAGAAGTTCTTCAGCATGAGAGTGGTGAGAGCCTGGAATGGGTTGCTCAAGGAGGTGGTTGAGGCCCCATCCCTGGAGGTGTTTAAGGCCAGGCTGGATGAGGCTCTGGGCAGCCTGATCTAGGGTAGGGTGTCCCTGCCCATGGCAGGGGGGTTGGAACTATATGATCCTTGTGGTCCCTTCCAACGCTGACTGATTCTATGATTCCATGAAACACTGATGACTAACAGGATGCAGAACTCAGACAAAAGACAAGAGGATGGACCTTCTAAGAAATAATTATAAATGCTGACCTGTGCCTCATAAAAGGAGAGCAAAATGGAGGCAGGAAAGCAGGAAAACAAAATGGCTTCTTTTTGAGGGGACAGTAAACTCTTGCACAGGAGTGCAAGGAATACCAATCCTGCTGCAGAAAGTCCCACTGATAGCAGGCATATGTCCAAGAAAAACTTTTAGACATGAAACTGAAATCTTAATTTTTTAGAGAATTTTTGTAAAAACCTCGGGCTTCTTCCTGCTTAACAAGAAAGGGAAAAAAAATGTTCTGAGGGTCTTTCAGTCATCTTTTTAAAGATTACATCTCTGGAATATTTTCCTTTCTACCTCAGCAATCATTCCCCCTGCAAGAAATGTCATCCTCCCCCCACTGCCTGCTCCTACCAAAATTACTGATCTCACATGAGACATTCAGAACAAGATGAGCACTACCCCCTAGCTGCTGAAATCTGGTGTGGTACCAAAGCAAAGCAGAAATAAGCTCCTTGTGGAAACGGTGAGCTGTGACACAGCCTCGGAGGTGAAGAATGACAGTTGCAGCATTTTAACCTGCTGCAAGTCATCAAGTTTAGCTCAGTCAAAAAACACAGTCAGCAATCATCTAAAACCAGATGGGTTTTTTTAATTATTCTTTACCCTGACAGACACACAACACCCAGGTGATTACAGAGGCTGGAATGGTAAAATGACTCTTCTGTGGTATATCCTCTAAGCCAGAGGGGAAAGAGAGAGGAAGAGGAGCATTTCCATCAGGTTCTCAGCATAAACCACAAGCTCTTTTCCCTAACCTCATTCAGTACAGCTTTTGTACTGTTCAATAACTACTAGGTGATTATATTTTGATCATCCCATGTTATGCTGTTCAGAACCCTCTGGTCTGACAAGCAACATTCAAAGATATGACATGTCCGCACCTGAAATGTCAAGTCCTCATTCATGTACAAAGTTCACTTTCCTGTCAGCACAGGGGTATAAGGTAGAGCATCTGCTGAGCCATAACACAGGCTATTCATGAACTTCAAGACACTTGAGACAGTTCCTATTGTCAGCTTTCCCACCGAATTAGTGCCAGTTAATGTGCATGTATGTCTGAAAAGGGGAGTCATATTCAGCAGCAACATCTGGAGACTGACTCAGAGGAAGCTTTTTCGTTTGTTCAGTGGCATGGTTTTGTCACCTATGATGTCATTCTCAAGTCAGTCTCAGACCTTTCCAAACAACAAGCCCGTGCATGGCCAGTGTAAATCCCCTCTGTCACTGCTAGGAGTTTAAGAGTCATGCAGCAGCAGACAGGGCAAGTCCTGAATTGCACTTGCTGATACCTTCCTCTGGGATGGTGCAGTGGTTCCTGCCATCAGACACCTGCCTGTCCCTCACCCCAGGATTACCCAGTCTGTGACTCAGAATAATCATCTCAGAGCAGAGAAGCTCTTGAACTGCTGTCATTTACAGGCNTGGAAGCCCTCTCTTCTCCAGGCTGCAGAGCCCCAACTCTTTCAGCCTGCATATGAAAGAAAACTTGAGCCAGTCAGTTTGCTGTAATGTGCTGGGCTATAAATGGTAACTATTCAAGAGCTGCTGGAGAAGGAAGCACGAGGGAGGGCAGGTGGTCAGCAGCAACCACACTTGGGCCATACCAGTTTAATCTGAAGCTGTGAGTCAACATCTCCACTAAAGTGATCAAAGACTGCACAGCCTTTCCCCCAAAGAGGTCACTGCAGAGAAGATGAGAATAGAGAACACGAGCATTCAAAGTAACAGCCTCACAGCTCATACTCACAGACCATAGCCTGAAGAGCAGAATGCCACCCAAGTGAGGACAACACACAGAAGTAAACAAGCCAAAGTTATTTAAGGCCCTGTACTCATTTTGATAAACAGGTAAGCACCCAGGCACTTTGACAGAGCTACAGGCTTGCCCAGAGCTCTGCCTCGGCTCTGCAGTCAATTAAACAGGAGCACTGTCTCACAGAGATGCAGCTGGGGATCCCTTGATGGTGTGTGGAGAAGGTTTTGGGAGTCTGAAGTGCTAGGTGCTTTTCAGCTGCAAAATATTATTTAATATGACACAACTAGCAAGCAGCAAAAAACACAGGAGCACAGGAAATTACCAGGGCTCTGTCTGTGTGAAGGCAGCACAGGCAATTGTCTGTGGCAGCAGACTGCCAGGGTCAGTGAAACAGGCAAACGAGGGTAGCATAGGCTTGGCTATGTTAGTTCTTCAGAAAGCCAGACCAGCTGTTTCTGTCTTCAAGAGAAACATCTCAGTGCCCAGAGCATTTGCCATTGCTGAGGGGAGGAAGAGATTATCTTCCAGGAAGAGCCACCACTCCTTCCAAGCCCACTGTGAAGGGCACCATCATTACTATCAACCCTGCACAGGTATTTCTCCTGCCTCCCCCTGTCTAGGGGCAGAGGTGGCCTCTCCTGGCTGCTCACATTTTAGTCATTAAAATTCAGTGGTGCCTACACTGCTCACAAACCTTGAATCAAGGCAGCATGTGATGAGTTGCTATGTGAACATTGCTCACACCAGACACCTGTGAAAGTAAACAGGTGATTCGTGGGACAAAGAACTACCACCTTGAACAAGCCTTCTAAGATGGGGTTTGCANCATTCTATGATTCTATGATGGCCTAAGCAGTTACTGTTTGTGCAATATCAGAAACCAGGCATGAGAAGAAACTGCAGTTCAGGGCCTCTATCCAGCAATCCATGTTGGCAGACCTGTAAAGGGCTTTGGACATAGTACAATGAGCAATAGCAGTAAACAATGGGAGAGAAGAGAGTGAGGGCCATAACTGCAAGACCATCTGGTTGTTTCCATTTGCTGTGTACACATCTTGCTTGTCCTGCAGCTAGAAAGACAGACAGGGTTGTTGGAGTACCGAGTTACTAATGAACAGCTCCATTTAAGTCTTATACACCGTTACTGATATCAATAACTGTGGCAGCATTTCAGACATGGGTTTCCAAGAAAGGTCAAAATGAGAACATTCCTGACTGGAAATATATCAATATGCAAAATACTTTGGTAGACATGACAACTTTGTTACAAGAATTCTGAAGCACTGTTTTGTGGGTGGATGTTTTTCCTTCTCCGCTAAGATTTTTCCTTAGAAGTTCTTAATTCCCTTGTTGAGATTATTGTCTCACAGATAATCAAGAACAAAACCTGCATTCTAGGTACCAGGGCAAATGAATAAATTGTAACAAAAAAGTACAGGATACTCTTTGGTAGGACACATGAAGGAGACTCAATTATTTGCTGTTAGTCAATATGGATCGATATTGGATTCATCTGTAATGAATCTGCACTAAGCTTCTATATCAATGAAAATAAAACAGATTAGGCAGATGCATCTTGCTCTGTGCTCTACTTGCAACCAGATGTGGGCTTCACTAAACCACATGTGGGAGTGAAAACAGAGCCAAGGGCCCTTCTCGGAGAATCACCTGCCACTTGACCATATGGTTTCAACCTTGGAGTCAGGTAGCAAGGGCATTCCAGCCTTTTGCAGTCTGTGAGCTGACCAAGTGGGAGACATGTTCAGAGCTACTATGAACTATCTAGGAGTAGCGGAACCAGGGCCAGAAGTAGAGAACAGCATCTCTCTGCTGAAGAGGAAACCTTAGATTTGAGCATCTCGCTTAAATTAGTGTATTTTGGCAATAGCTCCATATAGGTCAAGAGCATAAAACTGTAGGAAATAAAAGATTAAAGCCTGAGGTTTGCCTGAACGTCCCCCATCTGAGTTCTGACAAGGTTCCTCCCCACCTTAGGTACCCAGAAAACTTTTTCTAACCCATAAAGCTTTTTTGCTGCCCGGGAGATAAATGCCACTTTCCATAGCATGATTTTAGCCGAGAAGAGGATGTAAAGCAGACTGCCATGGGGGCTCAAGGGGCTTGCTTTCCTGCCGCTCATTTTTCATCACCAATCCTGAACAGACCCCAAAACTCAGACTAATTAAAGACAAATAATTAAGCACATTCAGACTGGGGAGGTTGGCAGACTCCCACTGTATTGTGAGACCACCTTGGCACTTAAATGGTTAGGGACTATATCCCACAACATCATGCTCATCTCATTGTGGTAGAGAGCTCTTGAGAATGTTATTAGCTGGGTGTTCGCCTTGCCGTTTTTCCACATGAGGCAGATGGGTAATTACGAAGCTAATAGTCTGATTGAGAGAAATCAGATGCAGTGGTTTGCCCAATTAGATGATACATTAGCTTCCTTCTTTGTAAGCAGCTAATGTGTGAAGCAAAGTGGTATTTTTGAGGGTCAGAATCCTTAAACAAGTGCCGAGTTGCAGATTATTGTGTCTCTCTTTTTTTTTCTAATGGAGGAAAAGTGCTAAGTCTTCATTACTAAAAGCATAGAAAATGCAAATCAGCCTC
The DNA here is from genome assembly GCA_013399055.1 of Ramphastos sulfuratus. NCBI lineage: Eukaryota > Metazoa > Chordata > Aves > Piciformes > Ramphastidae > Ramphastos > Ramphastos sulfuratus. The sequence goes on along the minus strand of WBNM01018719.1, from coordinate 5,312 downwards.
TGAAACAAAAGAGTGAAGGGACAGGCGAGAATATTTGGTGTCCAATGTGTCAACCTACAACATCAATTACATTGAAATGCAATGCATGGGAGCCTAATCAAGGATAGTATAATTGTAATAATTGCATGCTTTTGTTGGAGAGCTGTTGCCATTGTCATTGTCAACCATTTGTTTTTCTCCATTGTTTAAGGGGAGAGTGTTTTAAATATATGTATCTGCATGCATATACTGTGCATAAATGGCTGAAGAACAACATAGGTAAAAGGTTGTGTTACTGCACACAGGGTGTATTGAGACTTTCTTATTCCTATTCTTTGGATGATGGAAAACCAAGAGCCTGAACTCTGTGAAGGCAGGTAATGCTCAAAACTGAGAAACAGATACTGACTTATAAACTGTGGCAAAGAATGAGAGTTACTTTTCCTTTTGCTGAGGCATTCCCTGCTCTAGGGAGGTGAGTTACTCCCAGTGACTGGCAAGTCATGCAGTGAGCCAGTAGTAAATCATCTAAGCCATCACCAAGACACCTCCAGCCTGCCTTCACACTTTAGAATAAAAAGGGAAGAGGCAAAAATAAAAGTTTCTGTCTTATTATATTTCCCCCAGGAACTGCAATCTGTTTCTATCATTTAAAAGGCTTTTCACAAATCTAAAATCTTGATGAAGGACATTCAAGATAAATTAAAGCAGAGTATTGCAAGAGGAAAAAAATAAATGGCATTCAAGGTAGATTAACACAGAATATTGCAAGAGGGGAAAAAATGGCATTCAAGGTAGATTAACACAGAGTATTGCAAGAGAAAAAAAATAAATGGCATGCAAGGTAGATTAACACAGAGTATTGCAAGAGGAAAAAAAATGGCATTCAAGGTAGATTAACACAGAATATTGCAAGAGGAAAAAAAATGGCATTCAAGGTAGATTAACACAGAATATTGCAAGAGAAAAAAAATAAATGGCATGCAAGGTAGATTAACACAGAGTATTGCAAGAGGAAAAAAAATGGCATTCAAGGTAGATTAACACAGAGTATTGCAAGATGAAAAAAAATGGCAGCATGAGTTTACTCAAGATCTTAAGGGAGAAAGAGGAAGCAAAAGCCTCCCATAAAGAAACCAGTGATATTTTCTGTATGCTGAAGTTGGGCTGGAAATATTTCTTACAGCAAATTGCTCAACATTTCTTTTCCCACACCACTTGGGCTTGCCAAGAGGTTGAAACAGAGGCACAATAGAAATAGGCTAAAAACATTTAACATAGCTGTTAAATCTCATTCTCCACAGTTAAAAAAGAACAATGGTGCACCGTCTTTCCTGAGAATACACTCTCCTGCCATAGGATGCTTTTCATGTATCTCTAACAATCCTGTACGTACTCCAAAACTCACACTAATTAAAAGCAAATAATCAAATACATTCAATTTGAAAAGTTGGCAAACTCGCTTGTATTATTGTGTTAGCACCTTGGCACCAAAATGATCACATTGTGCTAATCTCATTGTGGAGGAGAGCTCTTGAGTGTGTTATTCAGTAGGTCTGCTCCCTGCTCCCCGCCTTCCAGACCCATCTCCTCCTCCTCCCCTCTGCATATCTCTTACTTTAATTACATAAAGAGATGAAAATGTAAGCAAAGTTAATCAAACTCAGGACAGTATTTTCATCATATTTCACTCAGAGGCAACCAGAACCTGTGCTAATTTTACAGAGATTTACTTTCATAGAATCATAGAATAGTAAGGTTGGAAGGGACCTCAAAGATCATCTAGTTCCAACCCCCTGCCATAGGCAGGGACACCTCCCACTAGAACAGGTCACTCAAGGCCTCCTCCAACCTGGCCTTCAACACCTCCAGAGAGGGAGCAGCCACAACCTCCCT
>WBNM01018718.1:2435-13781 GCA_013399055.1 Ramphastos sulfuratus | reverse complement strand
TTGTCCTGTCACAACAGACCCTTAGAAAAAATCTGCCCTCAGCTTTCTTCTAGGTCCTGAAAGGCCACCAGAAGGTCTTCCTGGAGCCTTCTCTTCAGCAGGCTGAACAAGCCCAACTCTCTTAGCCTGGCCTCACAGCAGAGCCCTTCCAGCCCTGACAGCATTTCTGTGGCCTCCTCTGGCTCTGCTCCAACAGGTCCTTGTCTGTGCTGTGCTAAGGACACCAGAGCTGTCCCCAGCACTGCAGGGGGGATCTCATCAGAGCACAGCAGAGGGGCAGAATCCTCTCCCTGCCCCTGCTGCCCACTCTACTGGGGATCAACTGAGGACAGAGCTGGCTCTGGGTTGTGAGTACACATGAAGTAGCAGAATGTGCAGATAATTTCATTCCGTGTTTGGTGCAACAGCCCCAAGGTGGTCCTACCAGTCTGTGGATTTCCATACCTGCTTTGGTAGGGTTTAGGGTGGTTTAAGGATGTTTGGATGGGAACTGTTTCTTTTATCATGCTCCTGTGTTGGGTGTACATCTGTGTTTCACTTTGATCCCTTCCATATCATCCTCCTGTGGCTTGAAGCTGATTGGGGTTTTGCCTCTCTTTCACAGGGTTACCATCCCTTGCCTCATGAGGCTGAAATCGCACACACCAAAAAACTGTTCAGGAGGAGGAGAAACGAGCGCAGGTAGGAGAAATCTCTTTCATGTTTGTTTTAACCACTCCTCTATTGTATCTTCTCTTCTTTGTTCTTCATTCTCCTCTGTCTCATGGAATCACCTTGGACAATACTGCTGTCAGCATTGGATCAATCACAGAATTGTTTTGGTTGCAAAAAGACCTTTAAGATGATTGAGTCCAACCACTTCCTCACTCTGCCAAGGCTGGTGCTAAACCTTTGTCCCTCTGCACCACATCTCTGCCTCTTTTAAACACCTCCAGGGATGGATATTCAGCTACCTCCCTGATTTGAGCCCTTCATCCTGAAAATTAAGAATCTGTCTACTCCCTGCCTTGTGTTTTACATCTATCTTAATAAGGACCTTCTCTTCCCCTTACACTTATTCACCGTAGCCAGATTCCCCTCAACTTGCATGAGAAGAGGCAGCTGGCAAAGTGTTATCTGCAAGAGCTTTGAGTCTTTGTGACTTGCTTCCTCTCTTCCTGTTGAAAAGCTGAATTTGTTGATGTTCAGGGTCACTCATGAAGTGGGAACAGTCAAGAGGGGTTTGCCAGGAGCATCAGGTGCCTGCCTACACCGAGGAGGGGGTGGATTGAGCAGGCAGCTGAGTTCCTGTGCCGTTGGTGATTTCAAGGCAATAGAGCTAATTTAATTGGGTCAATCAGATATTTAATTGTGTAAATTGTATATTTAATTAGAGGAAGGCATGTAGAGTCCTTGATAGGAATGGTGGTGATGGTTCAACTTGAAAAGAAGCTGGGAATAAGGGAGCTAATTGTGCATGCAGCTTTATTGCTGCTGGTGTCTTCTGCTGTGGCTGAAACAACACAACCAGGGGAGTAAAACATTTCTGAAACCAGGAGTTTGCAAGGTCGATGTGAGTTAACAGAAGAAAAAGTGGGTGGTGTTTACTGCCTGAAGTGGTCTGGATTCTGTGTCTGAGTTGTGATGCTTTGTGGGGACATTTTCAAGGGAGTCCTGCAGACTCCTGTAATAGTTGAGAAGCTTGTCCTCAAATCTTCCCATCACTTCTGGATACATAGAATCATAGAATCATTTTGTTTGGAAGACATATTTAAGATCGTGGAGTCCAACTGTTCTCTAAGTCTACCAAGTCTGGTGCTAAACCATATCCCTCAGCACAACACCTCTGCCTCTTTTGAACACCTCCAGGGATGCAGATTCAACCCCCTCCCTCAGTAGCCTTTGAGAACCCTTCCAGTGAGAAGGGTTTTAGAACCCTTCCAGTGAAGAGTTTTCTTCTAATGTCCAACCTGAATCTTCCTTGGGACAGCTTGAGGTCATTTCCTCTCATCTTACTAGGGAGAAGAGACCAAAATTCAGCTGCACAACTGGATCAGCAGCATGATATATTTAATTCTATGCTCGGTTTGGTTTTCCCAAATCTTACCAAGCAACCAAAAAACATCTCAAAAGAGTTTGCGTAGGCACTCTAGATTTAAACATTCTTCTGTGGTCAGGGCAGGTCATAATCAGCAAACTTCATTTTCTGCGCTCTTTGGGGCTCCCTGCTTTTTTCTGTATGCAACTGGAAAGACAATTTTGTCATGTGATTTAGGAAGAACAAAAAGATGACTTGTGTCAGCTGGGTTGCAGCCCTGTGATCACCAAAACATGGTTAAAACCAGGCTGAATCATAGGGTGGTTTGGATTGGAAGGGACCTTAAAGATCGCTTAGTTCCAACCCCCTGCCGTGGGCAGGGACATCTTCCACTAGATCAGGTTGCTCAAGGTCCTATCCAACCTGCCTTTGAACACTTCCAGGGATGGAGCCTCCACAACTTTTCTAGGCAACCCATTGCAGTGCCTCAACATCAACATGGAGAAGAATTTCTTCTTAATGTTTAATGTGAATCAAACTTCTTCCAATTTGAAGCCACTACCTCATTTTGTCACTCGGTATCTTTGTAAAAGTCAATCTCCAGCTCTCCTGTAGCCCCCTTCAAATACTGAAAGGCTGCTAGAAAGTCTCCCCAGATCCTTCTCTTCCCCAAGCTAAACAACTCTGACTGTCTCAACCTATCTTCACAGAAGTGCTCCAGCCCTTGCATTACCTTTGCAGCCCTCCTTTGGGCCCACTCCAACATGTCCCTGTTTGTGCTGTGCTGAGGACTCCAGAGCTGTCCCCAGCATTGCAGGGTGGGTCTTCGCAGAGCACAGCAGAGGGGCAGAATCCCCTCCCTGCCCCTGTTCCCCACACTGCTGGGGATCAGCACAGGGCACAGCTGGCTCTGGGCTGTGAGCACTCAGTGCTGTTTTCATGTCCAGCATTGCACCTCCCAGCATCCCCAAATCTTCCTCCACAGGGCTGCTCTCTGTCCAGTCCCCACCCTGCTTTTATTTGTGTTTGGGATTGCCCCAAGCCAGGTGCAGATCCTGATGCAGAGCCAAGGCATCTCCTGCCTGAAGCCCCAAAGAATCATAGAATCATTTAGGGTGGAGAATACCTTTAAGATCATTCAGTCCAACCTGTAACCCAGCACTACCAAGTCTGTCATTGTTCTGGAACAGAAAAGCTTTGTTTTGGAGTTAATGGAACCCTAAAGGAACATTCTTCAGGATATTTTATGGCCAGCAAAACAGTTGGGAATTACAGGGTTTGGGTTTTTTTTTTTTTTATTTTAAACCTCATCTGGATACTGAGAAACTTAAAATTGGACAGGGCATCAGAGCAGCAAACCTTCAGGGAGGCTAAGTGGGGCCATTTGGTGGTGTTTGGGTCAGGAATTGGAGGTTAGAACGCAGCTCAGGATGTGTGGACTCATGCAGAGAAGAGCTGGTTTCTTTGAAAGGGGTTGGTAGCAGGCAAGGTTGACATAAAATGGATTTGCAAGAAGAAAAGAGGTTGTCCTGCTCTGTTGGTTAGAAGCAGGTGTGGCCTCGAAGCCCTAGAGCAGTTGGGTGCGATTTTCATTAGGCAGCTTTTCCCCTTCTGGAGGTTTTAAGCAGCACTCCAGATGCCATAAACATGTCTGTGATGCATCAGCTCTCCCTGCCCAGGACCTGCCTCATCTGAGAAGGACGATGCATCCTACATAACCATGGTGGGCATCCTTCTGCCATGTGCCAAGTGGATGTTCCAGTCTGGGTCACCATGCGATAAATAGATCCAACTGGTCTTGTCTGGCTGTAGCTGACCTTCAGGTTGTTTGGTGCTTTATGTAACACAGCTAGTTTGTGTCAGCTGTTGTGTGTCCCAGCAGTGTGCCAACAAGGCAAATGGTGTCCTGAGATGCATTCAGAAGAGTGTGCACAGCAGGTTACATGGGAAAGTTCTCCTCCCCCTCTACTCTGCCCTCGTGAGGTCACAGCTGGAGTATTGTGTCCAGTTTTGGGCTCCCCAGTTCCAGAGGGACAAGGAACTACATCAGAGCATCAAGCAGAGGCTACAAAGATGCCTGGAGCATCTCTGTGGGGAGGAAAGCCTGAGAGCCCTGGGGCTGTTGAGCCTGAAGAAGAGCAGCCTGAGGGCAGCATCTGATATTGTCAATATCTACAGGCTGAGGACCAGAAGGTCGGGACTAGACACTTGTCAGTGGTTCCCAGTGACAGGACCAACAGGCACAAACTGGAACCCAGGAGGTTCCACCTGAACATGAATAGAAATTCTTTGGTGTGAGGGTGCTAGAGACCCGGAGCAGGGAGAAGAGACCCAAAGAGGCTGTGGAGTCTCCTTGTCTGGAGAGCTTCTAAACCTACGTGGCCATTGTGATGCTGGGTAAGCTGCTGTGGGTGCCCCTGCTTTATCAGGGGTGTTGGATTGAATGATCTCCAGGGGTCCCTTCAAAACCCCTGCCTTTCTATGTGGTTCCTTGTCCCTCCTCCATGTGCAGCTGGTGTGTCTCCAGGCTTTGAGGTGAACAGAGCCACAAAGGTCTGCTCTGCCTGTCACAGCCAAGGCTATTGGGGACCACAGCCAGCCTTGGGTGAAGAACCATCACCCATCTCCTTCTACTGGAAGGCGGTTTAAGAGGGACGATTCTGCACCTGGGAAATCCATGTTTATAAGGCACTTATGTGGAGATAAAGGCCTGGAGCAGAAGTCTGTGTAGATTCTCATGGCTTATATACATAAGGAATGGGAGACAAGAGGCTCCTGTGTTTTCCCCACCTCCCTTCAGCCTGCCCCAAATACTTCTGAGAACAGGAACACAGAAATGTCCCCAAGTTTTCCCTTGTGTTGTCCCAGTTTGCTTCCTACCGTTAACTTGGCTTTACACTTAAATGATCAGGAGAAAAACAGTCTGGATTATTGGTGTGTCTGTGTGTGTGTGTGTGCTGCTTTCTGGTTTTAATTAGGTTTAGAGCTGGGGGAGGCAGAAATAACCTCCTTCCCTGGAGAGCCCTGGGTGGCTGTCAGGGACAGTTTCCTCTTCCTGAAGCAGAGGATTGTGTAAGCACCACTGACTTCCTCCTGCTCACGCCTACGCCAAAAGCTGGGTTAGCTGGGGTGAGTGCACAGGTTTGGGCACCCCTTTCTTCACTTCCAATCAGAGTCCACGTTATTGAGGGACCTTCTGGGTCTCATCCCAGCCCATCCATGTGGTCCTTTCTGGGGTCTTGCACGGAGGTGATCATGGTCCTGCGTAGGGACAGCCTAAAGGATGGTCACAGTGGGCTCAGGGCCAGGCAGTGAACATCCCACATCCACCAGTGGCTCCAACGAGGAGGGTAGGCAAGCTGTGATATATTTATTTTCCCATTCTATTTGATTTTACAGACCCTGAGGGACACTCAGCCACCTCTAGTGATTAGTTGGGTTGATTAAGCTGCTTTTCCTCTTGTGGCAAACTTCTTTTGTGAAGGGTTTTCAATAGCCACGCTGCTCAGGACATTGTTCCTGTACAATTTCCTTTCAAAACACCATAAAGGGCACTCCACCACTTTACCCTGTCATAAAACATCACAGGAATCAGCTTTGCCTGGCTTGCTCCTTCAAGGGCATTCTTACTTAGGGAGAAGGTCTGGGCTCGAGTGGGAGCTGCAGGACCACATAGTTCTGGAGAGAAATGGAGCCACTAGCAAGGGGGAATTAAAATGAGATGTAAAGCCAAAGTTTTCTGCTTTCTTTGGCTTTGCTGTTAATGTGAGGACCCAGGGTCACCCAGGGAAGTGAAGGCTAAAATGGACTTGAAAGCACAGAGAAGGAAATGCTGCTGCTCCACACACGCTGGCTGGTTCAGCCTTGTCCAGCAGAGGCTGGGGGTGGATGTGGATGCTCCCAAGGTAGCTGGTGGTAAACAGCACAGAGGCAGAAAGGCTGCTTCTGCTGAAGAAACAGGCTGCTATGAACAGCAAGGAGATACAACCAGGCATTTAATTAAGACTGGAAATCAGAGAAAGGTCTACCTTGATTGCTAGAAAGGGATTGAGAGATGTAGAGAATGAGGTTGCATGAGGTCCTTCCTGCCCATGATTGTGGTTACTCCCACACCCTCTCATGGGGCTATCAGTCAGGTAGCCCTGGTGTCACTGGGACCTGGTTAGATCACCAGTTGTTCTTTGAGCAAAGCGGTGATGGAGAAGAGCAGAGATGGTATCAGGAGGGGTCAAGGAGGAGCCCCTTCAACCCATGGAGCCATGCTGGCCAGACAAGCTGGCATCACACAGTCCTGCTCCCCTTCCTTCCAGGCACTAAGAAGGAGGCCCTGCCAGGGGTCAGAGCACTGGCACCCTGCTCCTGGGAGGAGATTTTTGAGAACAAAGCCTCCACCAGGCTCCCCATTGAAGGAGTAGTCCTTGAATGATCATAAAGCTGAGTCCTGATGACCTGTGGGCGCCTGGCAGTGGGTGACTCAGCCATGGGTGGAGCTGATGGACAGCACTGCAGCTTCTTCTCAAGAGGGACCGCTAGGAACTATCATAATTGAGGTGGTTTGACTCCCTCAAGACCTCTCATTGCCTTTACTCTGTGCTCTGGGTTCAGTGAACAGGACATAGGATGTCATGAGGCTGCAATAGCCATAGAATCACAGAAATGTTTTGTTTGAAAGAGACCTTTAAGATCAAGTCCAGCACTGCCAGGTCACCACTAAACCGTGTGCCTCAGCACCACATCTACATGGCTTTGAAATACCTTCAGGGATGGGAACTCCACCGCTGTCCTGGGCTTCCAAACCTCTCCAGGAAGAAATTGTTCCTCATATCCAACCTGAACCTGCCCTGGTGCAACTTGAGGCTGTTTCCTCTCATCCTGTCACTTCTGCTTGGGAAAAGAGACCAACCCCCACCTGGCTCCAGCCTCCTTTCACGGAGTTGTAGAGAGCCAGAAGGTCTCCCCTCAGCCACCTTCTTTCCAGGCTGAACATCCCCAGGTCCCTCAGCAGCTCCTCACAAGACTTGTGCTCTAGACCCTTTGTTGCCCTTCTCTGGACAGGCTCCACCACCTCAATGTCCTTCTTGTAGTGAAAGGCCCAATGCCATGCCTGTGCAGTAATCACAGCCCTGGTACCTACAGGACATAGGTGATCTCTGCGAAGCCATCTAAAGTTCACACCTGAACTGGCTCATCCAAGAGTCACTTGCCTGTCCCAGCACCATCTTGAGCTGCACATGGAGGGTCTTCCCAAAAACTGAGTGCTCCATCTGAAACACCATCAGCAGTAAAGTGCAACATCTGGTCTTTATCTTCCACCAGGGAGTGTTTTGCCTGTCTTCTGTGTCTCAGGCTGTGGTGGGGTGAGTAGGGATTTTCCACCAGCTGCTCTTGTTTCTACCATGGTGATCAGCACTAAGCTCTCAGGCAGGTGAGGGTGTCAGTGAAGATCTGCCCAGTCCCTGAGTCACCCCTGAAGGCAAATGGTGTGGCTGCCCTCCATCCATCTTCACAACTCTTGTCCTGCTGCTGAATAGTGGGGACAAAAGGATTGGGGGCAGACTCTTTTCAGTGGTGCCCAGCTCTCAGGCTGCCCAGAGAGATTGTGGAGTCTCCTTCTCTGGAGAGATCCCAAATGCACCTGTGCATTGTGATGCTGGGTAAGCTGCTGTGGGTGCTCCTTCTCTGGCAGAGGAAATGGACTGGACGATCCCCAGAGGTCACTTCCAACTTCCTCCATGCTGTGATTTCATGGTAAAGATAAAGATAAGTCTTTGTGAGTTCAGCAGGACACAGTCCACATGAGCAGGACTTCAGGAGATGCCTATACTTTATGTTCCTCATGTCTGCTCTGTCTTCTTCATGTGCCCAGCCTAAAAACGTGGTGAAGAAGGGTTAAAAGATACTCGTGTCAGCAAATTTACTCCTTTCCTTTCATTGTTTCTTATTTTTATAGTGCCAGGAGGCAGTGGCAGGGGAGGTCTGGGTGCATTTCCCAGCTGCAGGGTTGCCACCTCTCTGTTGAGAGCAGCTTTGTCATTATTACACAGAAACGCCACAACACAAGGCTTTTTATTTCCCCCCTCTTTTTTTTTTTTTTTATTTTATTAATGATCTTGGAGTCTGAAGTGACCCCTGTCATGCTGACTACATTCAAGGCTGAATTGCCAGACTTCCAGTAGACTTCATGGCATCAGGAGGCTTTTGCAGGTTGTTTTTCTCCATCTCTGCAGCTGATTGAAAGACTTCATGTACTGCCGGCAAAAACATTTTGCTGTTATGAAACCTGAATAGCAATGTAATGACCTGCTGGATAAGCTCAGGGTCTTATGATCTTGCTTCACAGAAAGCAAAATTAATTGCTCCAGGGAAAAAAGAAAACCAGGAGAACTTCAGCCTGTGGCTGTGATGGGGGAACACCTGATTTCACCCAAACATTATTTATGAAGCATCTTGCTCCAGTGTGGCAGCAGAGGCTGGTCTGGAGGGCAGTGAGTTGCTGAGACCAACAGCTCTTCACTCCTCTGCTGCTGCTTCCTGTTCTTGTGAGTGTTAGGGAATGGGGAGCAGAAGCTCATGGTGGCTGTACAGATTAGCAAAGCACCCGCTCTTGTCTCCAGGGCCTTGGGGGGAGACATGAAAGACCTGACTTCAGTTCTCACCTTTATCAGAGACTCCTGAGCAGCATCTGTGATCACAGGTGCTATTTCAGATGTCCCAGCGTATTGTGAAGTCCATGCAAGGGGCTGGCAGAGACTGGACCTTGAGAAACTTGCACCAAAAGAGAGTGGAACCCAGACAGGACGCCATAGAGCATCTCCAGTGGCACCACCATCTAAATCTCATCAGATGAGTCCATAACTGTATTGACTGGGTGCCACTGTTCCCATTATGCTCAGAGGGGATGCAATCAGTGGAGTTTGGAGGATGATTCAACTCAGCATGAAGTAGGCGTTTGGCCAGTGACTACCTCCTCAGTTTGGCAGGGCTGCCATGAACTTTGGATCACCACCTCACATTTGACCTCGTCCAGGTTGGACAAGGCCTTGAGTAACCTGTGCTAGTGGGAGGTGTCCCTGCTTATGACAGGGGGTTGGAACTAGATGAACCTTGAGGTCTCCTTCCAACCTTACCATTCTATGATTCTATGATTACAGACACATCAAATTAGGCAAATTATACCCATCCTTTGCATGATGCTGTGAACCCTCTCCATGCCTGTGTTCCCCATGCGTTGTCCTGAGCTGATTCTCAGCAGTGTGGGCAGCAACCTCTCTGCGCAACCTGTTCCAGTGTCTCACCATCCTCCCAGTAAAGAACTTCCTAACGTCTAACCTAAATCTACTCTGCTCTGGTTTAAAACCATTGCTCCTCTCCTATCACAACAAGCCCTTGCAGAAGGTCCCTCCACAGCTTTCTCGTTGCCCACCTTTGGATTCTAGAAGGCTGAATTAAGATATCCCTTGAGTCTTCTCTTCTCTAAGCTGAGCAGCCTCAACTCTGTCCCCATAGCAGAAGTGCCCCAGCCCTCCTCTGGACCTACTCTAGCACTTCAATGTCCTTCTTGAGTTGGGGGCCCCAGAACTGGATGCAGTACTCCAGGATGGGCTCTTACAAGAGCAGAGACAAAGGGGCAGAATCACCTCCCTTGACCTGCTGACCACACATCTCTTGATGTATCCCATGATATGGTTGGCTTTTTGGACTGCCAGTGCACACTGGTAGCTCGTGTCAAGATCCTCATCCGCCAGCACCCCCAAGTCCTCTGTAAGGCTGCTCTCAATCCACTTGACACTCAGCCTATATTTGTGTTTGGTATTGCCCTGACCCAGGTGTAGAACCTTGCACTTAGCCTTGTTGGACTTCATGAGGTTGGCTTGGGCCCTCCTCTCAAGCCTGTTCAGGTCCCTCTGGATGATATCCCTTCCCTGCAGTGTGTAAACCACACCACACAGCTTGGTGTCATCCACAAACTTGCTGAGGGTGCCTCAATCCCACTGCACATGTCACTGACAAAGATGTTAAACAGCACAGGACTCAGTACTGAGAGACCCTGAGAGACACCACTCATCATTGGTCTCCCATTTGAATGTCGAACCGTTGATCACACCTCTTCGAGAGGTGGCATGGTCTGAAGCTGCACCAAGGAGGTTTANAACCATTGCTCCTCTCCTATCACAACAAGCCCTTGCAGAAGGTCCCTCCACAGCTTTCTCGTTGCCCACCTTTGGATTCTAGAAGGCTGAATTAAGATATCCCTTGAGTCTTCTCTTCTCTAAGCTGAGCAGCCTCAACTCTGTCCCCATAGCAGAAGTGCCCCAGCCCTCCTCTGGACCTACTCTAGCACTTCAATGTCCTTCTTGAGTTGGGGGCCCCAGAACTGGATGCAGTACTCCAGGATGGGCTCTTACAAGAGCAGAGACAAAGGGGCAGAATCACCTCCCTTGACCTGCTGACCACACATCTCTTGATGTATCCCATGATATGGTTGGCTTTTTGGACTGCCAGTGCACACTGGTAGCTCGTGTCAAGATCCTCATCCGCCAGCACCCCCAAGTCCTCTGTAAGGCTGCTCTCAATCCACTTGACACTCAGCCTATATTTGTGTTTGGTATTGCCCTGACCCAGGTGTAGAACCTTGCACTTAGCCTTGTTGGACTTCATGAGGTTGGCTTGGGCCCTCCTCTCAAGCCTGTTCAGGTCCCTCTGGATGATATCCCTTCCCTGCAGTGTGTAAACCACACCACACAGCTTGGTGTCATCCACAAACTTGCTGAGGGTGCCTCAATCCCACTGCACATGTCACTGACAAAGATGTTAAACAGCACAGGACTCAGTACTGAGAGACCCTGAGAGACACCACTCATCATTGGTCTCCCATTTGAATGTCGAACCGTTGATCACACCTCTTCGAGAGGTGGCATGGTCTGAAGCTGCACCAAGGAGGTTTAGGTTGGATGTCAGGAAACCCTTCCCCACAGAAAGGGTAACTAGGCATTGGAATGGGCTTCCCAGGGAGGTGGTGGAGTCCCCATCCCTGGAGGTGTTTAAGGAAGGACTGAATGTGGCATTTAGTGACATGGTCTGGTCGATGTGGTGGTGTTAGGCCATAGGCTGGACTGGATCTCAGAGCCTCAATAATTCTGTTATTCTGTGACAACAGCCCTCTAGCCAATTCCTTATCCACTGAGTGGTCCATCTATCAAATCCACATAGAATCATAGAATCATAGAATGGTAAGGTTGGAAGGAGACCTCAAGGATCATCTAGTTCCAACCCCCCACCATAGGCAGGGACACCTCCCACTAGCACGGGTCACTCAAGGCCTCGTCCAA